>JAVCKT010014779.1:28405-59477 GCA_032273925.1 Rhynchotus rufescens
TTTTTTTTTGGTTTCCGCGCCCCCCCCCCCCCCCCCCACACACACACACACATCATCATATAAGGCAGCTTGCTGCTGTGATTTGGGTACCTATTAAAAACTAGGAAAAGAGACTGGGTAGGGAGTCCATGAAAAATTGTTCTTACGTAGTTTTGGTGTTGAACTTGTCATCCTGATTCCTGTCTCTTCAAAGTAATGAAGAATCCTCTTTCTATATTTGTTTCTGGAAGCTACCCTTTATAGATGCTGTATATTTGCCATGGGAAGGTCTATTCTTTTCTTGAACTGGTTCTCGAACCTCTCTGTACCCATTAGACTCTCGATTCTTGTCCATCTTGTACTATCTGGATGTCAAGGAAGGAGATACTATATATAGCATTATATATGTTGCATATAGAGAGATCATATATATACACAAACATATTTACATAAGTAATACATGCCTTCTCTAGAAAAGAAATGTGTCTTGGTGGGATTGTTGTATATAGCTAAGGTAGAATCAAGGGTGTTGCTCTCTCCCTTCATCATCCTTCTCTCTTTGTTCCTTGATCCTGACTTCATGGTGAGCAAGTTAGAAATGCTGCAAAGCTGTAGCCAGCAAAGATGAAGTGCACAGCACTACATGAGCACGTGCCAGGCCCTCAGAGCCCAGCTTGCAGCTAGGCTCTTAACCAGGGTGCCTGGGCCCTTCCTTGGAAAGATGGGCTGGCTTCAGGAGAGTAGGGGTTTAGCATCAGTCATGCTGTCCTGTGAGTGTGATAAAGACTTGAGCCGTTTCCCCCGGGCACTAATGCAAAAGATTATAAAGCTACTCTATAATTTTTGTCTATTCAGAATTTAAACTACCATCAATCATCTCAAGTTTTTAGTGTCAAATAAGATAATGTAGCTGACTATATTATTAGAAAGAGATCTGTTTCTGAAGCAGGGAATGTCTGTGGGTGCATCTGAATAGCACTTAACTAGATATGCGATCTCTCCTCGACAGTGCTATTTTGAAAGAGCTTCGTTTTGTGGAGGAGGACTCTGACTCATGGAAGCTGTGCTGAGGCGCATGGCCGTCTGCTCCACCTGCAGCTTGAATCACTGAGGGGCTGGGGATAAACACGGCGGGAGGATTAAACATCACCCCTGTGATCCATGAGAATATTATTTCCTGCATTGTCTCAGCAGGTGTCTGTGATTGACGAAACTTGGACGGACTCGTGTGTGGAAGGGATTTGTTGTGTTGTAGCAGGTGGTTGCCTCCAGTATTTTGTTCCTCTTTGGTTTTGCTCTCTCAGACTGAATTCATGCTGGTGCAAGGTGCTGGAGTGGCAGCTGTAGATGTTGAGCTATATTCAGAGACGCAGCACCAGCCTAGGCAGCTGGAGAGCAAGAATTCAGCAACAAGCATGATCCCAGAGGTAGGAGGTATTTGTGAGCAGAAAGCAGATTTGTTCTCCATAACCCATTATCTCCATGGGATAGATACCTTGAGACCACTTTTAAAGTATTACTAATGATTTGGATGGGTTGAGAGACATGCCCTCTCAACCCTGTTCACAAACAGCCTCCTCATAATATTAAGAAGAAATATCTGGCCAAATTCTGATGTCTCAGACATCTGCAGGAAAAAACAACTTGGAGACTACAGTGTATTTTTTTTTTTTTTTATTTACTGATGCTCAATCACAATGTGACTCTGAATATCTCTAGTTCGGGTGGCGGGGAATTACAGGTTTATTTTGCTCTTCACTTTGAAACCTACTGTTGCAAAGACTGTGGTTCTCCTCAGGGTTATTTATTATCCCTTTCTCCTGGTGGCTTTCTTAAATCTATGTTACTCCTTATTAAAGTTTTTAATTTGTAGGAGGCTATAACATCATGCCCCTGCAGAAAGTTGAGAGGGTTCCAAAGATCATTTTGTGTTTTGTCAGTGGCTTCAACACTTAGGCAAGATTCAGCAGCCTCCTTTGCTTCAGTATTTGTTACCTAAATAAAACACCTGCTGGATTGCTTCTAGACTCTAGTAATTGCTTTATTCAGCGGTGTCTAGAGAAAAAAGACAATGGGTCATTATTTGCTTTACAAGCAACCAGTGACTTTAAGATAGTGACTGAACTCATCATGCATTATAGTTTAATGAGAAGAGATACCTGTATTGATCTCCTAACAGAGAAGGAGATGTTTCCTTTTGCATCAGAGCTGTAGGCCTGGGCTTGATGTAAAACTAAGGATGGAAAGAGAGCTGTACAGGTTGCTACTTGTGATTTATTTATTTATTCTTCCCTCTCAGCAACAGGGAGCAAGGAGAGATCAGCTTTACCTCTGAAGTCACTCAGTTGCTTTCTGAGGCAGTTGTTTCAGTTATGTAAAATTCTCCAGTCGGGTTCAGTCCTCCTCCCATTGCAGCCCTGCTCCAGTGAGAGCAGCTTTTGGAGACACTAGAAAAAGCTTCCTTGTTTAGTTTTAGCGTTTTTGGTGTTTTTTTTTTTAAAAGCTCTGAATAGACAAATTAATTCTCTGCTACTACAATCAAAATGACCTTTCCATCAAAAAAAAAAAAAAAAATGGCCATAAGGGTCTGTAGCCAGGCTGTTGTGGGACCTCCGACACTGGAGGCCAAGTGCCTAGCCAAAAAAAATCACCTCTCAAAAAAAAAAATAATTGGCTCCCACAACAAAGAGGGCGAGCGCAGGAGGAAGAAAGGAGAAGTCAGCAGGTCGAATGGAAAGGTTGCAGCCCTTCATATCTAAATGGCCTCCCGATGTACCATTTTGCTCCTAATGACACAGGATTAGGACAGGAACATAATTGAGGTTTTATCAAACATTCAAAGGACCCACATATTCCATCTCCCTTTTTCCCCCCTCCTTGTTCAGCCTAAATTGCAAAGGACTTTAAGGATTTGGAAAGCCAGATTTAGCAGCTGAGAGGGAGTCTCTGCCTCCCTCCTCCTCCATCCCCTTTTCTGTTGCCCGCTCCTTATTTCTACTTCATTCAGTAATTAACCTTTTGGATAATCTCCTGTGCTGAGCTGGTTAATCTGCTGCTCTGCCGAGGGTCCTTAGGAGGCTGAACCAAGCATCTTGAGCTGACTGACGGAGAGCTCTCTCCAAGACGGGAGAGGGTGCAGGGAGCATTTGGTGTCCCCTGGTGATGAGGAAGAGAAAACGGTAGGAACTGAGCTTGGAGGTTTGTGTCTGTTCTAGCTGCTCTTGCTCCTGTCGCTGCTGCTGCTTGGAATTTGCAGAATGAGACCAAATCCGTCGCGACCTTTCAGGAGTGGGTAGGATTATGGGCAACGTAAGCAGAAAGCAGCTCCCCTCCTCCTCCTTTTTCCCCTCTTTGAGGGAACTAGCAATTCTCTGTCACCACTTATATGATGTTCTACTGCTTATTATTCCCTGCTCTCTTTTTCCCCCGTCAGTTGTTCCCAGTCATTGTAAGTCTACTCTATGTGTAAGAATTGGAGCAGGATGAATAGTTGGCAGTCTGCAATGGATCATATGTATCCCCCTTTTCCCCTCATCCTCTGTGCAGGAAGTTATCTGGGAGCAGACCATCATTTGATACTAACTTGTTTTTCTCAGTTGTTACATAAATAGTTTTTGTGGTTGAGTTTTTGGCCTCTGGCTTAGAACTGCATTTTTCTCTAAGTACTACTCCTAATTTTCCATGCCATTTGATGGATCAGTGATGCACATAGCTTTATTCCTTTTCCTAGAACAGTGAATCTGTGCTCAGTGCAGCAAGTTGCTTCATCTAGCCTGTTGACAAATTATCTTTGAATGTTTATTTATAAGTATTCCGACTGTAGTATATGCGTATAGCATAGAGAACTCTCCAAAATATCTGCAGGGCTGTTCCTGAGAAGAATGTGTATGTTCAGACCTGGATGGGTTTTGGGCATGCATTTGCAAGCATTCTGGAGCATAAAGACATATTCATGAATAAATTGGTTGTAAATACCATTGAGATAAACCACCGAGTTACACTTATAAAGTTATTTTAGTGTTATCTGCTTCCCCATCGCCATTGCCATGAATATTTATCCTTTCCATCTTTATTTTTTTTTAATGTAATGGGAAGAGAAATACTATCCTAAGCCTGTCTTAAAAATGAACCACCTAGCCTTACTCCTCTTACTAAGACATTTGTTTTTCCCCTTCATTAAATGACTTTCTTCCCACAAAGGTGGATGAAGCTACTGATGTGGAGAAAGTACCACGAAAGGAGATTGTGTAGACAAGTGGGAGAAAGCAGGAGGACAGAAAAGACCAGAGGGAATCTTTTTGGCATATTTGCCCTGTGGAACCCACTGGCGCTGTTTGCATCCCCACTGTTGGAAGTGCAGACAAAAAGGCTGGTGCGAGGTGTTGCAGTAGCTCCTGTGCAAATGAACAGGGACTAGAATAACTTCAGAATGATGAGTCTGCTCTGATGTCTATAAACTGAGTCCGAGTTGTGAGCTAGCAGCAATCTGTGTTTGCTGATACAAGTGTATATTCCCCACAAGTGATGCTCTCTTTTGGAATAACCTCTTTACAATAATCTGTTGCTGCTTTCTGCTCTGGGCTATTGACTTAAATGGGTTTTGGATCAGGCTGCACTGAAAATCTCTGAAGGTACATTTATTTGAAAGTGTTTCAGTGCACTAATGCAGGCTTTTGTTTTGTGGGCTGTTTTCATTCTACTCAAAATGCTGTTATTGCTTTCTGTTCAAAAATATTAATGAAGCAATGGCAATGTTGCCTCAGCAGCTGATAACCAGCACTTTGCCCATGTCTTCCTAGCAGACAGACATATGGATAAGCAGGTGTGATCATCCAAAGGATGACAGTGAAGACACCCTTGATGGGACAGTGTACCTGAGGAGGGAGTCAGATTGACTGTGTGTGACTTAAGTGTTGGTTATAATATTAGGACAAGAAGAGACCTGAGTTGGAAGTCTACTGCATATGGGATGTTCAGCTGCAGTTAGTGGTGCTGTAGTTCTAATATCAAGTTCTCAAAAGTTTTCAGCAGCAAATGGTGGTAGTTCAGTGGAAGCAAATGGTGGTAGTTCAGTGGAAGCACGCTGCAAGCTCTTTGGAGCAGAGCCTTCTTTGGTCATCACTTGAATTACAAGCACCATAGAGCCTTGACCTGTAAAAGCAGATCCAGTGTCCCATAAAGAACCACAGGATTAATAACAGTGATGAGTAAGGATCTTTAAAGACTCCCACTTTTGTTTCATGCAAAGTAATTCTGGCAAGTGAGCCCCCTTCATATTTCAGAGCCAATTCAGGACTAATTTCTTACTAATTAGGACTAATTCAGTACTAATTTGTTGTTTTTATTTTTAATTGCCCCCTTACGATAGAAGTATTCCTTATAATCCCTAAGGTTTATCTGATATTCTTTTAGCTAAATAATGATGGTGGTATTTTTCTGCTTCCCATGTGACCATCTCTTCTGATGTGCTCGTTTAAAAAGAGAGTGCAAGTTCTTTGGGTCATGGAACTATAATTTTATTTGTTCTGAGCTTTCCTGTAACTGATTGAATTAATCGTGTTCTCTGTGTCATCTGGTAAGCTTGTCCCCTTCAATTAAGGGGACTTTCACTGCAATGAACTAGATCTGCTTTCTTCCATAATCTGATGAGTTTTTATCATATTCCTGAACTGCAGTTGTTAACAACCTTCTGTTCCTGTTCTTGCTCATTCTGTAATTTTTCTTATTTCTTTCATAGGTAAGTCTTGGTGCTTCTAATTCTTCCTGGTTATGCTTAGAAGTAATGGTAAGTTCAATATAATTGAAGTATTTTTATAATGACGTGACTAGATCATTTGGATTGGCAACAAAACTTCCATTGTTAAATGCTTGCCGGTGACAGATGTTATGATGGAAGGCAGAAAATGGGGTGGTTACGACATGCACGGCTTGTCCTGAGACTTCTGGGCAGTATTATGACATCTTGATGCTGTTGAGAACAGCTGTGGTAAATACCAGTGGCTATAACTAGCTAGTTAAGATCCATCAACAATATACAGAAGTACTGGAATATCTTGTGTTCAAAGAGCAGAAACTATTACTGCTTTTACGATTACGAGATGAGGAGGGAAGTAATATGTGTCCTGAAGCTGAGGGACTGATTATGTCCAGACAAGATAAAAAATCTGTTGGGTGGATTTTTTTGGCTATTGTGTTCATTTGTGGTGTTTTAATATTCTGGCATTGTAAGGCTAGAATGTTTTGTTCTGGTAGAATAGATAAATTCCAAGATATTGTGAAGTTGCAGCTGGATTGTAAGGAAGATATATGTTTATTTGGAATAGGATGTTAGTTGACTCCTTGTGTTTCCAAAGGAGGTTTTGTTTGTCAGAAACTTAAAATAGTCTGTGTGGCAATTGTGCTTTGATTTATGGTGGCAAATTGATATCTGCTCTACTCCTGGTTAGAGTAAAAAAGTCAGGATTAAAACTCAGTCTGTAATGAGGTACCAACATGCATCACACTTGGATCATCCTGTCAACTCCAAATAGTTAATAGAAGTCACGGCACAGGTATTTTGGCATAAATAGTTCTCGTTGAGTTACACAGTCCATTGAGATAGGTAGCCAGGTTACTGCTTCAGGAAAAAAACACTTGATCAATTATCTTAAGCCTTCTCAGACTAAAAGAACCAAGTATGCCTTCTGAGAACTGTCTGCTGTTTTTCAAGTAGAGTTTTTGCTTTATAAATAAACATGGCCCCTTGCCTATCACTGTCTGCCATGTATGATGAAAAGCACAAATGAAAAGTCTTATGAATATTTGTGCAGTTCTTGTAATAGACTAAATAAGGAGGAAAGATAAGTTGATAACTGTTGATTGTCAGCTGCTCTACTGGAGCAACTCTTCAGTCCTTACCAACAACTCCATTTGCATCAGTTGCAAGGGTTGCATCTGCATGCTGACCAGATGCTCAATTAAAAAGAAAGTGAGGGGGAAGGGTGGGAAAGGAGAGAAGGAGGAAGAGGTTATTCCTTTATATAATGATGGCTTTCCTAGATGCATGGTTCTAAAATGAGCAAATGAAAAACCCTGCTAAAGAGAAAAAATGAAGTCACTAAGATATATATTTTATAGCTTACTGGTTTGAGTAGACTAGAAGTCAGGTTTTCTAGATCTTGTGCAAAATACATTGAGGCTTTATGTTGTGCAGCTCTGCAGCATCAATTAATTCATAATGCCTGGGTTAGATCTGGTGCTACTGAAGTCAGCAAAAGCTTTCTCTTTTTTTGATCTATGACTTTCTGGAGCTGACTTGTCATGGCCAGTGATCCTTGTGCATTTAAAAAGGAGTAAACAAAACCGAGCAAAGTTTATCGTCATCTATCTTGCTATTTCAGGCTCCATTAGAATCAAAAAGGTTAGAGACATTGTTTTCAATATGGCATAGGACAAAGCTATGCTGTGTGACAGCAAAGGAAGAGTAAATCAAAGTGCCTAAAATGACATTAAAGGCTAGAGACAAAACTCTCAAAAGCACCTCAGCTGCTAGGAAGCTTATGTCTTCCTGAAAATCAAAGGATTTTGGGGATCTAAGTTCTTTTGAAAACAAGACTTGTTTTTGAAACTTGTTTTTGGAGGAAAAAAAATCCTTTGCATTTAATAACTTGTTCATTCTATACCTATTGAAAAGACTTGCAGAGTTTTGGTTGCCCTGATGTTCAAGGCACTGTCATTTGTTAGTGCTTATACATAGTTGATTGATCAAGAGAAAAACCTTCCAGGTCACTAGGACTGGGTAGCTTTGCCATGTTGTGAAGTGTTGTGGGATAGCTGTTATTCCAGAAGTCTCTGGATTATCCGATGCAGATCTCTGCTCTGTCAGGTACTCTGTAAATTTACCTTGTGCCTGTGGGTGTTATCCATTAATCTGGGAAGCACTCCCTAATCTCACTGCTCTGAAGGTTTAAAAGCCTCTCTTAATTCCCAGTTTAAGAGTATTCATTGCCTGTTAACATCCATACATTTTTATGTCAACGTAAACTTGGAGAGTTCTTTCCTCCTTGGTGCTTAGCAATGTGACATTTATAGCTTGCAATCACATCTCCTTTCTTCTCCTACTTTCTTGTGGGTTTGCACGAGTAATGAAGAGGTCTCCAAAAAATCTCCTGAGCTTATTCACCATTTTAACAAGATATTAGGTTACTCCTATGAACAAATTTTTGCCGCCACTGACCTGATGCATGGAGTTTGTACACAAGAGTAGGGCTATAGAAATTGCAACCCGGCTTTTGCTGCTTCAGCAGTGCAATTGTGGCCAGATGGGTGTCAACTTAGCAATATAAGGGCTCTGAAATCTGCACAGTGACATCTGATGACAGATTTAGTGCTGATGATCAGATGGACTTTACAGCAACATTTCTTGCACACAGCTGCTAGTGCATGAGCTTTCTTTTACAATGAATCACAAGGAGCTCCAGGGAGTGGATGTATTGTGTGATTGCAGGGCAAATATATATTTATTGGCTTTCAAATTACCTGCTTAGTATTTTAGGGCTTGCAGATTGGTGGAAGTGGTGTGTCTGTGTGCCATCTATACTTCTGAAAATTTCTTTTATAAAGTAGTTGTCCAGTCAACATTTTGGTGGGTTCTGTTTGGAAGGGTTCTCTAAATGCCAGTTGGAAGCTTTCAGTCACTCTATGACCACATTATGATATCTGATGTGAAAATGGACCTCAGAAATTTGTAAAGCATGGCACTCAGCTGTGCTTTTAAAGGCCTCATGAATCTTCAAGAGTGGTTTTCTGACCTTGTTAGAAAGCTTTTTTCAAAACATACAAAAGGAGCTTGAGTTGGGAGTTTGTGTTTCACAATTTTGTTTCTTAGGCACCTTTGCACTCTGTGCTTTTGAAAATATCACTGGAGCTCTGCATAGCTGGCTATATTCCCAGGGCTCCAGAAGACTATTTTCTGACCTTCATGATCTGCAAATGACTCCTGTAATACCTTCAGTCATTGCCTTACAGACAGTTTTATTTCACTTGTGTTACGTTGCCTGTGTGTCCTTCACAGCTCTTACAAATGTGCTGTCGTTCAAACACAGCGCTGATATCCCCTCCATTCACCTTTTTGGTACCTGTTCTTAGATTTTTCTTCTCTTTGTCGTGGACTTGGTCTTAGCCTATAGGAGTGGTTTCCACAAGCAGAGAGAGATCTTTTCTAGAAAGTAGAAGCCCCTGGGAGTCTCATGTGCTGAAATGCAGCGTGGACTGATGCAGAAATGGCCCTGCTCTGTCGTAAGCAAAACACTGCTCTACCAAGTAAATTATCCCTTAAAGCATTTTCCGTACGAGGAGCACTGGAATGTGTTGTGGCTACTTTAGTTAAGGCTCTCTTATCAGGCAGTCCAGTTCAACTGAGCATTTCTAGGAAGGCAAGAGTGTTTTTTGTGTATGTCCCCAGGCCTTTAAAACCAATCCATCATGACTGCTGGTAAATGTTCTTCTGGCAGGTGGTGCTCAACGTATCGTATATCTCCCGCAAGTCATCCGCGGTCTCTTGCCAAGGAGCCTGCGGAGCCGGCTGAGCTGGTGCCTGCGGAAGCCAGGTGGGCGCTTGGCAGCGGCTGCTCGGCAACAGCAGGAAAAGCCGCCTGGGCTCGCGTGCCCGGCGGCCCACAGGCCCCGCCAGCACCAGGAGAGCCGCCGCTTGTGCCCGGGGTCTGCAAAGCATCCCTCTGCTGCCGAGGGATTTGTAGGGACTAGCAGGGAAGGGCTAACCTGGCGTGGCCGCTGCCAAAGCAGGCAGCGCAGCCGGGGAGATTCCTAGTAAGGATGACGGGGTTTTTGGTCTTCCCCCAAAGCAAGTGTACTGTTGCTGCTGGGCGCTCCCAGCTGTACCTGGGCAGAAAGGAGAATGCTGATTTTTATTTTATTTTATTGTTTTTTGGATGCTTTTGAAAAGCAAGCAGGGGCAAGGGCTTTTCCTATAGCGCCCTTCTCATCAATGTCATCCATCTGCTTCCTTCTCTCTCTTCTGGTCCCATCTGAGTTCCCCTTATAGCATAAAGGCTACTGTCCAAAAGCAATTTGGAGAGAGCATGTGTTCAGTTTTCAGCAGTTTCTCAACGACCTCCTGGGTTGAAACAGAAGCTATTAAGCCTTGCCTTAGAGGCACTGACTATTTTTTTTTTTTTTCCCAGAAATACTTCCATGGATGGGGTGGGAGAGAGTGTTGGCTTGAGTTGCATATAGTGTACTGTGCTTCTGTTTCTGCTGGAAACTCACACTTTTAAAATCCCACAGGCATTTTTTTGGCAACTGGTTACAGTGGTGAGGTCTCACTAAGAATAGGTAAGTGATTTTGGTGAGAGCGACTGAGCGTTTGGCTTGAGGTTGATGCTTTTGCAGAAGCGTGGTTGTGTTGACAATTAACTTTCAATGGCAGCTAATTATAAGCACAGAGAATTATAAGCACAGCTGAAGAACAGGAAGATCCCCTCATATTTGGGATGGTGCCATCATGTGTGTATGGGCAGTTAGGATCCATTTTATCAGTCATGTCTTGCTCGTTCCCCTAGTTTCAGTTGTGCCTTGTCTACTGTGTTTCTAAACGCTCACCTGGGCTTGCTCTAAAGGGAGTACTAACCTTGGCCTTGTGTCACGGCAAACGGTACAGGACCATGGAAGGTTTGGCCCAAGCTCCTGGCGCGTCACCTCCTGCACAAAAGAAGCCGTGTTTAGGATGCGCTGCTGGGTGTCTCTTCCCCGGCGGGTGACCATGGGAATAGGAAGCTCCTTTTTCTAAGGCGCTGAGTGACAGCTATTCAGGAGTATCTGGCATCGTCCGAGCGATGCCACAGCAGGAGCTCTGGGTTGGAGGACTCCTGTAGAGGTCACGTATGGGGAGGAAGAGGAAGCAGAGATCAATGCTCAGCACTTAGGATCTGCTTTGTTCCCTTCTCATCTTGTTTCCACTTTATCCTTATGCTTGTTTTTTCCTTTCCCTTCCTTTTTTTTTTGCCTGAATATCTATTTGTTAAAATAATCATTTTTTCTCTGCATGAGCTTCTGTCATTAGATGAAAGGTCATGGATATAATATGAATCTGGAACGATAAATACAGTGCAAAAATGGATTGAAATGTGCACAGAAAAGAGAGCTTCCAATTAAAAGAACTCTGCCGAGCTTGCACCAAACAAACAGCCACGCAGCCTTCGATTTCTCTGTGCTTATAATTAGCTGCCATTGAAAGTTAATTACTTTCAGGACTGAAGGAAGTGAAAATTTAAAAAAAAAAAAAAAAAAAGCGAAAAGCAGGGGGAGGGGAAAAAATCCTTTCAGAATGTCACACCCCAAACAAATGTCTTCTTAGAAAACTTAGACATAGCACCTTTCTATGGATGTGAATATCCAGTTCAGCTTCTTCATGTCATAGAAGCTGGGGATGGAAAGCAGATTTGTGTGTACTTCTGGCACATGGGAGATACTGTTGGGCTACTTTGAAGGGTCTGAATCTGGATTTCCTTCCTGAGGAAGGCAGAATGGACCCAATTCTTAAGAGAAGTGTGAGCTGCTACACTGAAGTACTGAAACCATATGAACTTCTTTTCCAGTTTAGGGTCTTGCTAGCTAAATCCGAGATAAAGGCAAGCTGTTCTGAATCTGCTTTGGTCTGTAAGGGTTGTGCTTCTTACAGCTTTGCATCTGGCATCTCCTTTTTCCTAGTGGCACAAAAATATAGAAGTGTTCCTAACATCTGGAGTGAAGTAAGCTAGGAAAATGTGAGTTAAGTCAATCAAGGGAGAGATGGTTTACGAGAGCAAAGGAACAATAGCTGATAGAGTTGGTAAGTCTTCACTTTCTGGGAATTTTTGAGAAGGAAATAGAAAAATCCATGCAGTTACAAAGAGGGCAGAACCTTCCTGCATTGTTTTAATGTGTCTCATTAGATATCTGGAACAACTGAACTGTGAGTGAACTGGTGTCAGTGGTCAAGGCTGATTCCAAGACATGGACTGGAGGCTTTTAGTAAAGCGTTGATTTTGGCTCAGATGTGAAAGAGGTTTATGTAAATGATTTCCTGATATGTGAGATGGATGTTGGTAGCTCATGACATTTTTAGCTGAGGAAAGAAGCAGAGGTTGTAGTCCTGAAGTTTCTTTGTTTTGGCTTTTCATGGAGGGAATATGCAAGTCTCTGGACCACACTTAGGTTCTCTGATCAATGCTGCCAGTGCTGTTAGTTGTGGGTGGACAAGGGCAGAGTACTCTTATGTTTCAGGCACTACTTTTGCACTGGGAGTTATACAGGGGCAAGTCGGACCATCTGTAGGCTGCTTTCCTTCTTGTGTGGAAACCAAGGTAGTTGGATCCTTAATCTTTTCCTACAGTGGAACAGGCCAGCTTATAATGTAAGGGACTGCGCCTTACCTAGGGAATCACAGAATTGTTGAGGTTGGAAGAGACCTCTAGAGATGATCGAGATCAACCCCTCTGCTCCAACAGGGACACCCAGAGCATGGGGCACAGGGCGGCATCCAGGCGGGTTTTGAAGACCTCCAGAGAAGGGGACTCCACAACCTCCCTGGGCACCCTGTTCTGGCGGGGGGAGAGGGAGAGGGGGAGAGAGAACTTCCTGTGTTTCAATTTGTACCCATTACCCCTTGTCCTGTCACTGGCCTCCACTGAGAAGAGTTTGGCCCCATCCTCCCTACATTTTCCCCTCAGGTACTTATACATATTGATCAGATGTCCTCTCAGTCTTCTCTTCCCCAGGCTAAAAAGACCCAACTTGACTAGTTTTTATTGGTAACATGGTTGATGTGCCTATGCCAAATGAGCAAGGCTCTTGGGAAGGTTGTTGGATGAAGCTTTTGGAGGGGGAGGAAGGAAATAAAGCAATTTCATTTCACTTAGAGGAGTCACCATAGCAGCAAATTACTTTTTCCTTCCTTCCTTCCCCTACTTTGTGAAAAAGAAAGTGTGGAGTAACAATCGCAAGCAAGGCCTTCACCCAGAGTGAGCAGTAGAAACTCATTTACAGCTGAAAAAAATATATAGAAAGGAAGTCAGGAAACTATTGAATGATTTGTAAAAGGAGCATGCTTTTCTTGTTTGCTGTTCCATTCGCTGTCATCTATGTTAATCTGTGGAAAGAGCAAAGACATTTTCTCAGCCAAGAACAATTTACCTGTGTGCTGGCATGCAGTTAAGAGCAATTTAGAAAACAAAAAAAAAAATCTCATTCTGAATTAACAGTTAGCTGGCTACATGAGATTTTTTTTTTCCCTCCCTTCTATTCCTTCCCTCCCATTCAGAAGTTAAGAATCAGGAGCATTCCTGCTCTCTGGATACATCAACTGAGCTTGCTGCGCTGAGAGGTGGTTTATGCTGTTCCCTGGGGGACCAAAGAAGCATGAAACACTGGTGGGTGCCTTCCTATGGGCAGCTATGTTTACTACAGGGCTGCTTTTCTGCCATGTGTGTCCATACCCAAGGCAAGCCAGCCAGTGTGCTTGTGTGAGGAGCTGTGACTGCATATTTGAGGACGATACCGGGCCATGTTTGAGCTATTCCCTTGGCATTTCCATTCAGGCATAGGTGCTGCTTTGGGGTATCAAATCCTGATACTAGATTCATCCATAAGGACTGCTGCCAGGACTCTGCAGTGTGTGCTGGCTCTCCAGGAGTGTGTCTAAGAGCAGAGAGGGTGAACACCAGAACTAGCAGCTGCAGAGTGGAGCTCTGCTGCCTGTTCCCGTATGCCTGCCCATAGGCTCACCAGATGTTGCTTTGGGATCAGAGTCCCAATCTTCTCAAGCCTACTTAGTCTTGTCCATGCTCTTCTGGAACCCTGTATGTTTCTATCCATAAGGTTGTTACCTGTTTTATAGTTAAGGAGGTTATAGGCAGAATTATTCCTGCATAGGAAAAATCTGTCTTAAATCAATGGATGAAAAAGCTCTGGTCCTCTCATCCTGAAAGTATGGCAGAGGCTGAGGAATTGTATGTGCTCATAACTTCCAGCTGCTGATGGAGTCCTCTTCCCTCACGCCTGTGCCTCCCAATGGCAGCATGTGCATGTGGCAGTGCTTAAGGAGTGGTTTTCCTGGCATGTTCTGTGTATCAGCTCTGAACTTGCCCAAACCCTTGTGGAGTGCTGCAGAGGTGGTGTGTTGGCACCTAATGTTACAACCAAGGAGTGGACACACAGTTTGGTGAAGCTGGCACAAAGGGATTAGGAAGTTCAACTATTCAGGTGGACGGAAGTGTATTGGCCTTATATGAGGAGGGCAGCCTCAACTGCAGCTGAAACAGTTTAGGACTTGGGAAGAGTTCAGTCCTAAGGCTATCCAACTCAGCTTGTCACGTCACCAGTCACCAAAAAGAGAAGACCATGTGGATCACCTCATCTTCCGTCTTCTCCTTGTTTGATGTCTTTTCCAGAGAATGTCTTGTGAGAAAGGTGCTTTAAGACAGGCAGCATAGGATTGGCCACATCTATTCCCTGTTTTGGAAGAGAGTTGTGATTAGAAGCCTTTGTGTGCTTTGAGCATGGGTTAGCTTTGTCATCCCTGCATTTGATAGAAACAACAAATCAGTCCACTTTTGACTCCTACTCAGCTGGAGCATCCTAATCTCCAGAAAAGCCTTTCCTGCTCCACCCTTGTTCCACATTGCTTGTACTGGCAATGCCTATTAGAAAGTAACCAGAGTCTCACCTGCACATCTGTTACAGGACTAAGTGCCTTTTACATGCATGCATTTGTTTTCAAACCCCAGTGTTCCTGCAGAATGTTAGTGGAAGTTAAAGCATACAAATGTTCCTAGAAAAGTAATGGCTTCACCAGTTGCATACAGTACATGTTCCTTCTCATATCCTTCCTTCTTCCTTGGAAAGCACCCATCCTCCCTCTGCTTCCCCAGAGTCATCCATCCCATCCTCTTTCTACTGCTGTACATGCCATGTCATTTCTTTTTTATTTAATAAAATGAATGTGTAGGCTTATTTGCATATTCATGCATCACTTGATTAATAATTGATGAGAGGGCCTGGGGCAGGTGGTTGAGAATAAAAAACATTTAGCAGAGAGTAGAGGAGAAGGAACAGATCCGTGGCTGCTGTCTGTCCATGGGGGAAAGAGCTGCTGGGGACTTGAAGGGAGGGAAGGGGAGAGTGAGAGGCAGAGTAGACATAATGTTGAATGTCACTGGTAGAATGTAATTTTACAGATTTAAATATTTAATCATGTCCTTGAAATCTGCAGCATTTCAGTCCCAGGGGCTTTCAGTGGAGCTATTGTCAAGAGAGCAGGGGCTGGGAGTTTTCCCTTCCTGGCATAGAAGGAGATGAGGACGAGGCAGATTGGGGATTCACTAGGTAAGTTCATGCCTTTTCTCATGTGGATGTGGAGGCCTGAAGGAACCAGACATTTAGGAGCCTTGTTTGAGGACCTGCTCCCAAGCCCAGTCTTAGTGCTATGGTTCTCAGCTTTGACTGGAATGATTGAGCTCTGTTGAAGTGAGAGATGAAATAGTGTTTGGACCCCACTAAAGGCCGAGTCCCACATCTCTTGTTCCCAGCCTGTGTCTGCTTCTACTAGTCAAAGTGAACTTCCCCGTTGACACCTATGCATGTGGCTTATGGGTGGAGAGCTTTGCAGAAACTTTAATTCAGAGAATACACAAAGGAAAATGGCTTTTTTGAAAGTATTTTAATGTCTAGTGCAGCTGCTGGATTCAGGTGCTGTAAGACTTATGGTCCTAGGACCCTTCTGGCAAAAGGGCTCAACCACATAGGAAAACAAAAAGCTGAGAGCACCTCAGCCTCCTGCAAGACCTGTCTGCCTGGCTGGTGGATCTCATCTACCCAAATCCCAACTCTGCTCTCTTTTGGAAAGCTTTGCCATGTGAATATCCTAAGCATAAATACTGTCAGATTTAAACATAATTGACCCTCAGGACTTGAGGACAAAAAGGTGAGATACTGCATCATGCTTTTTGCAGTGATGTGAATACGTATATATTCACACATGTCTATTCTGAATACATCTATTCTGTAGCATTCATTTGGGGATTTGTTGTTCCTTTTCTGTTCCTTCAGTGCCTGAAAATGTTGTGTGGTTTGGGGGAAGGACTTTGTTTCGATTTGTTCCCTAGAAATTGTCATAGGTAACACCCAATGGTACTGGGATTAATGTTATTACTATGTTAAGCAATGGCAGAGGTGCGGAGTTGGGGTTAGCACAGCAGTGCTGGTAGAAGCTCCCGTGCTGCTTGCTGCTGTTAATGTTAGGTTGATGGGTTTACCTTACAAGTTCAGTGCTAACGCTCAGAAAACTAACTGGGCAAGTGCCCTCATATTACTGTCTTGATTGTGTCTGCCCAACAAAGAGAGCCGACCTGGGGTTTTTCTTCTCATGTAGTAAATACTTCTATTCTCAGCAATGGTGTGAAGTCTTCCCACTGACTGCTCAAAGGCAAGGCCAGGATTATGCTGAATATATTTAGCAAAAAAAAAAAAAAAAAAAAAAACCCAAATTCACCATTGTCTGCCCTCTGATCCTTTCAGTGTTTGAGTGTATTAGGATTTCTCTGTTTCTGCTTATGGTGACAATAAGTGAGGAAACTCAGATCTATAATAGAGATTTTTACCTCCCAGTGGGTGGTTTGATGGTTTATTTATGAATGGTCTTTACAGATAGAAAAAAAAAAAAAAAAAAAAGCAGCCTTAAAAAACCCAAGGGAGGCACTGACCATGCGCTTCCATTAATCAGCGGTAGTTGTCTATTAATAAATAGTAAGATGATACATTATGGAACAGAGGTAATCGTTAGATAAAGAGTAACTAGTTATTTATCAGTTGTTATGGCACTTAGCAGTAGGTCTTTTCTCTTGTACTGTTTCCTGCTGCAAAAGGGGATTAACTCTTTTCTTTCCTCCCTCCCTGCTCTTGTGTTGCCTTCCCCAGTGTTCCCACCTGAGAGCTGAGGTCTAGATTAACTCTGGATTCCCTTCAGCTGTTTCATGTGTGCCTGCCCTTGCAGCGCGCCTCCTGGGGCTCTGGTAGCTCTCACGACCTGCCCTCAGTCTCCTTGATGTTAAGCTACACAATATTGTTTTTGCACTGTTTCTCTTGGCTGTTGTGCACTCGGTATGGAGAGTGTGCTCTCCTGTCCCCAGGTGCTCGCTGCCTTCCTCACCTGCAGGTCCTCTCCTCTAGCACCATCCCACACTTTCCGTTTGAGGGCACGGTGCTCTGCGTCTCTGCCGGGCTGCTCTGGGCACCTGGACGTGCTGGGGCAATTCCCCCTGTGCTCCACCCCAGGAGAGCTTCTGACGGGCTCAGATCAGCATCTAAATGCAGCTGCTTCTCTGAGCTTTGCAGACAGGCCTTTTTTTAGTCAGCAAAATGATCTGAAAAATATTTAATGAGTGTAGATATTACTGGAATACTTCCTTCCACCCCCCTCCAAAGGTAGCAAAATTCAAGCAGCAAGTAATGAATAGGTAAGGGTTTCTTTGAAACTTTTTTTTTTTTTTTTTTTTTGATGATATCAAAGGTGTTAGGATAGGTGAGGTCCTGTTTTTTTCATGTTTTGCTCAGACGTTCAGGTCAATATTTCCTTTAACAGAACTTTCATCTATTCTTCTGCTAATTAGGAGCTCATGATCCAAGGAAATTGTGCTGCAAAAGACTAGGGGAGGAGGGTGGGCAGAGAGGAAGCCTCTGGGATGCACTGCTTAGCAAGAAATCTTTTTCCTCTACCTCTTTGTGTACACGAACATAGCAGTGTTCGTGTACAGCAGCAAAGCAGACTCCCCTATCTCAACAACTTTGAACAGCAGACATTGTGGCAACTAGGTAGGACATTACGCACTGTACAAACATACATCTTTCTGCAGCAGCCATTTTTTTCACCCTTGCTATTTTCCAGGACTTAACATTCACTCTTGGATACCAAGGCAGATACCACACTTAATTTATTTTCTTCTTACAGAGAATGCTCCAGTCTTCCTTGGTTGGTAAAGTACTCTTGCCCGTACTCTCACTTTATATGATTGCTGCTATTAAAATGCTTATCTGCATATGTCCCTGGTGGAAAAGGAGTGCTCTTCTCCCTATCTTGCAGAGGTGGGGAGAGACGCTGAGGAGCTCTGTGCGCCTCGTGCGGGTTCACAGGGAGTTAATTGAAGGCAGTTTCTAGGGAAACACTGTTGTGGTGCAGAGTGCTGCCTTCCTGGGTGGCTGACTTTGTAATGTGAATCCCACTCACTAGGTTTGCTCTGAAATTCAGTGCTTCAATTTTCTGCTTGCAGACTGGTGATAGCCACCAGCCTGTGCCAATTTACAACATGATTTAGTGTGTGTGTGTGTGTGTTAGCAAAGTTGCTAGTTTTATTTATCAGAATTTTTCCACATCTGTATAATCTTTTTCAGAGTCTGTTTGTTTCAAGTTTGATATTTATTGACATCTGCCACTCTTGCCCATTGGCCAACTGAAGGAAACATTCATGCAGGATTCAGCTCCACAAACAAACTGCTGGAAAGCATGAAAGAAGAGGGTAGTGGCTTGCAGCTCAAGGCTGTTTCCTTGCTAACCTCTTTACTATGTTATGAGTTAACCTCAACAGTGATTGCAGGCATATTGTACCTGTCTTACAACTATCCTACTGGTACCATGCACAATTAATATGACACCAGGGAATGTAATACATGCTTCATGTCATAGAATTCAATTCATTTAGCCATTTTCCTCACTGGATATCTCTTGGATAAGGTCAGTGAATTTGCACTGAAATTCCGTTTGTGTCTCTGTGCACACGTTGCTGAATTACCACAGGATCCCAATTAACAATGTCAGACACATTTTTCTTTTAACGGGAGAAGAAAACGCACAATAAGCTGATTTTTCACAATGCTTTTCATGCACACAGGCATTGGCACAACCTAGGGAATACCCTTCTATTGCTAAAAATAATAGCTCTGAAGTCTTTGCCCAACTGTTAACTAAAATTTGTATAGCATGGTGGATAAATCATCTGCTTAGTACGTCGGAAGCATTATGTTCCAATCCTGTTAAAGTTGTAGTTATTCAATATTTCAATTAACTCTTTTCTGCTGATACGATTATATATTAATTAAATCTTCCTAATGTTTCTAAAGCTGTGATGAGGAATGTATTTGATCAGATATTTCTTTTCATGTGTATGAAAGGCCTGCTAGGGAGAGAGCTGTGGAACTGCAAAGAGATATGCTATCACTAAACAGAAATGGCTTTTAGCAAAGGGGCAGCTCTGGGAGATGCCTGCGAACATCCCGCTCCGCTGTGAGATCCTATTCGTTGTACTGTATGAGCCTAGCGAGGCATCAGCAGAGGTGCAATTGTAAGGAAAGCCAAGAACTGTGGAGTGGTAAACGTGATAACAGCAGGTTGCACTTCTCCTTTTTAGCTAGTCCTGTAATGATATTCTCATGTAGCAAAAAGGGGTGGTAGATTTTTGGAAGCATTGGCCTGCACAGATCCACTTTAAAGTGTGACACGATTTTGTTTCCAGTAACACAAGTACTCACCAGGCTTTCTGAGGCCTAAACTAGGCAACTGGAGCTGGGTGCTGTAAAGCTAACTCCTCCTTGTGCTTCCAGTGGGAGGAGGAGGTTCTCTTCCACCCCTTTCCTGCAGCATTTGATGTCACTGCTGTTCCTCTGAGTGGGAGTGAAGGGAGGTCCCGGGGCTGTTCCTCAGAACAGTAGCTCTTCAGGAAAAGCATAGGGAGTCAAGCTTTGCTTTTCCTGAGTAGCTTGAGATGCCTTCTGCAGTGTCGCTGCTGAACGAGGAAAAAATGTGACTTTTTAATCAGTTCCTTCGGGGCTCTGTCTCTTCTCCCTGCTTATCTTATCTCTCTGTTTTATTTGTTTTCTTCTGCTTTCCTTTTTACTTGGCTCTTACTACTTTTCACCGTCTTGACTCTTCTAGTTCATTCTCTTGGTTGAGAATGGTAGAATCTTCCTTTCCGCATTAGCTAAGCTTGGCCCGTCTGTCCTTGCAGATCCACAGATTTTCTACTGAAGCAGGAGCAAAAGCATCTTACCCCCACCCCCAAACTGACTACCTTTCAGTTTACTCACCTGTCACCCCTTAGGGTTCATGCATGCAGTTTCACTGATGACTGTAGTTTGACCACAGTCTACAGAACCATGAATTTCTGCAAATGAAATTTGGTTATGTCTCTTCAGACAAACTGCTTCCATGAACTCCTCCCTCACCTATGTTTCTTTGGAGTTTTTCCCTATTTAGCTGTCTGTGGCCTAGATGTTGTACATTGGTATCAATAGTGCAGCCTCAACAGAAGGGACGAGGATCAGCTGAAGGTGCTTCCTGTCTCTAGGTGGGTTGACTTATTCAGTGCCAAAGACAGCACCTTCATTAAACAGCCTCTGCTGCTAGTACTACTCCTTTAATTTCTTCCTTGGATCTGGCTTCCCTTGCCTTTGCTTCATGCCTTGATGGAAGAGAGATTTTCAGTCAACCCAAGTTCACATTTGGTATGCAAGCATGGCCCTGAATCCATGCTAAGCCACATGAGAGGCTTTGTAATTATATTTTTGGAGTAGAAAAGAAATATTTATTTAGTCCATAGATGAACATAATAGTAACAAAAAAAGGGTTCCCTTTCAGAAACTTAATTCCCTGTCTCTTGCTTTCATTGCTGAATTTTACATCTATTTTGCCCACATTGTGGATCCTGAATTATTCCCAGAGGCAGAGGATGGCTCTCTGCACGCCTGGCACCAGCACATCTTATTCCACAGTGGAGTTTTGTGTTAGGTTCACCCCTGTTGCTTCCCTCTTCACCAGCTTTTCACTCTCTGAGCAAATTCATGCTGAAGATGGAGTCGCAAAATCCCACTTGCACAGTGGTGTACGGAGCATCAGCTGCGTGTGCGAGGATGGGATCTCTCATCTTGCAGCCCCAGCAGCTGCCAGCCGAGCAGCTCATATGGGCTGAATCTACACAGCCAGATAGTTAGGCGTTTGGGAACAAGAGTGCAGTTTCTGAGGGACTGATTTGGGTATTGCCTTGTCAAGGTGCCAAATGGCAGAGTGGATTGATGCGTGATGGTATGTTCCTCTTCTCTAGGATCATGACCTCCAGCTGGGTTACTGAGCCATATTCTGATGTGACCACAGTGTTCTCTGGCAATTTAAATTCCTTTAGTATATAAAAATGAATTCTCCTCTTCCTGGGGCTAAAGGAAATCTTCTGAATGTAAACAGCTGCAGTAGTTAATATTACTGAATATATAGCACTGGGCAGCGCATAGTTCATGAAAATTTCAGTGAGAGAGTATGAATTTTGCTTTCTTCCATGTGAAATATGTGGCAAAAAAAGGAGACATTGGACCCGGGAGCCAAATTTGGCAGTGTATGGAGCAATGAAAATAAATTAGACTCACAGCATTTTTTATTCTATTATCTTAAACAGAGTAGTGGAATCTGAGGTGTGAAGTCATAGATATGAGCAAATACAAGGATTGAAAACATGGGACAAACATAGACCAAGCGACTGTGGTTGTAGCCACAGGATGTGAGATGAAAGTGCAGAGTTGGATAGATGAGGGGAGCCCAGGGCTGGGGAGCACTGGTAGGCTCTAACAGCACTGTAGGTTGTAAACGGGTATCTTAAGTAGTCATTATTTTAATGTAGAGAAATTTCAGTTGTAAAGGTTTTCTAATGTTTTCTAGATAAGAACCATTAAGTTATGCTTCTTGGAAACTCTGGGGAAACATCAGTGCATTTTTCTACCTTTGTTTAAATGAGCAGCAGCAGAAAGTAAACAGACCCATGTGTGACACCATATGGGAGCAACCGAGTGACCCTGATTGCAGTTAATTCATTTTGCTTTTGACTAAAATGTTGCAAGATGGGGGCAGGTGAGGAGAGTGGCAGGGAAATGGGTACTCCTTGTGTCTAGGTGGCGAGGGAGGATCCGTGCATTATCTCTGTGAGAAACAGATCAGCCCCTGTCCCCAGTTGGGCCTCGTTGGACATGATGGGTTGTTGACCAGTCCCAGAACAAGATGGCAAAAACCAATGGGCCTCTTGGTTCTTTTTAGCATTTGGTTGTTCTTTTGCATTTGAAATATTGACGTTTTTCACTTACTGGAGTTTTTGACTGTGGGAGAGGGAAGTTGTATGACACAAGAAAGTTATCTGAATTTTATTTAAAAAAAAAAGTAAAAACACAAGTGAACTGCAGTCATTAAAAATGGATTTCCAGGAAGGCTGTGGAACAGGAGATTAAAAAAAATTATGATTTTTGTCACGACCGCGCTTAAGCTGGGCCATTAAAGATGCTATTGTCTGGCCCAGCTGTTTTAGAACAATTAGCTGTTTGACAGCAGGCAGAAGGATGAGCTGGCTGTTGCCCCGCTTCCCTGGAAGGCCGCGCAGGGACACGAGTGTATTCACGTGCCCGCTGCCCTGCCAGGCAAGGGGCAGTGCGAGGGGACAGTCCCAAGCCTCTTCACTAAGGTGGCACCGTGTCCTGGCCTCTCAGGCCTACTCTTCCTGGCTGTGGTGCTTCGGTAGCACACACTGCCAGGAGCCCGCGCCTCTGTTTCTTCCTTCTTTTTTCCCTTTTTTGGAAGCTTTGTGCCATATAAGTGTGGCAAGATCGCAAATGGGATTTTTTTTTTTTTTGACACATGGCTGTATGTTTTTAACAGCCACCTCCGCAACCACTTTTCAGTTTCTTATAGTTGCTTTCTGCTCTACGCATTCTCTGTGTGAACTGGGCTCTTGCTGAGAGCTGAGGAAATTTGAGGAAGCGTACATCTTAGTTTGGCAGAGGAGGGGAAAACAGTTGGTTTTAAGAGATCTTCTCTCTGCCCTCATTTCTGTTTGGCAATGCTCCTTAAGTATCTCCTCCAGCCTGTTCATTGCATTCAGCTTTCCAAGGATTCTTAGGAGACTTCCCAGAAAGCTAAAGTGGTTGTATATTTTTCAAGTATAATTCAGTGTTGTATAGAACCTTATTAAGGAAATCCCATCAGGGCTGTTCGTGTTGGCCTTACCCCCTCCACTTTGCATGTGAGGAAGATGCCACAGGATTCCCTCCAAACTAGTAGGTCATCTTGAGACCTGAAAGCCAGCTTGGCGGTTGCTTAAATCATATGTGTTCAAAAGCAATGTTGCAAAAAAAAAAAAAAGAGAAGACCCCTTGTGTCCCATGATACTTTTGCTTAGCTTTGCCTTGCCTTGCTTTGCTGAAAGGTAGTGTGAAGACTCATGCTAGTCATTCCAGTCAGTAGATGGGACACATGGAGAGGTGACCTAACTTAGAGGACAGATCCTTCAGTGTGTTTAAGCTTTTCTGAGAAGACATGACTCCTGTGGCTGAACTTCTCTAGGTAATTTCAGTCAACTAAGATGGAGGAAAACAGTAATCTATTTCTTAGGACAAACAAGCAGTTCATGCTTTTTTTTGTTTTTGTTTTCTGTCCAAGATTACTTCAATAACAGGCCTAGGCCTGCAAACGTTCAATCTCATGTATTGTGTGCGGTGATTTCAGAGTCCAGCCTCATTCAGGGAAGAAACACTGCAATTTTCCCCGAGTGTTTTCTCTTTGGTATCATCATTCGGGATGTCGGAGATGAGATGTGCTCATGCTTGCTCTCTTGCGTGCCAGTGTGCACGCGCTCCACACTTTTTTCTAATGCTTCTCTCATAGGAGGAACATTTCTCTAATTCAGATGGTATTTCTTGGTCAGAGAGGCCTTCCAAATTTTTTCCTTGCAGTTAGAGCAAAGCAAGCAGATCTGTAGTGCTTGTTGGAGCCATTGGATCCGGCTGCTGCTCCTAGGTAGGATTAGCACTGCCAGAAGAGAATACGTTCAAAGGGATCCTAAATTGCTGCTGTTGAGTAGGTGTGCAACAAACTTGCTGTTGCTCCATGTGGGGGTGTGGTCCCATGAAAGTAGAAAATATCTTAGAAATAAGATGGATAAGCAAGGATGCTTTAGTTGTTAAATATTACACAGTGCTTTAACAGGTGTTTTGATGTCTGGAGGAATCATAGCAGTGACTATGCACTCTGCTTACCCACAGCTGTTCCTGAAGTAGTTTCTGATGGAGGTGGTGCCCTTCACTGCCTCTCTTCTATGGCAGTGTCATTCCTGAGCCTCCTCCCACATGCAGAGTGTACAGGACAGTCTGACCTCACGTTGTGCAGCCTGTTACGTTTAATGAAGCTGCGCTGTGATGCCTCCTTGCCAGAAGTGAGAGGCCACATGGACCGTTTGGTCGCTGTTCCTCCTGCGTTCTGTGTTGTGGCTGCTGGGCAGCTGGAAGGAGAATTCCTCCTTGGCCAAAGTCTGTGCTATGGACACTCGTTTTAAATCACTCGCTGCCAGCAGCTGACAGTATGGAGCCCCTGACACATGGCTCGTCTCCTAATTCCAGTTCCTCGAAAGCAGTAGTGATGCTCACTAGCTGGCAAGCTTGTTACTGGCTCTAGCAACTGAAGCTGTTGCTTTCCCTTCAATCCTGATTTCTCTGCTGGCTGCTTACAGTGCTGCTTCTATCAGCTCGGGTGACCTGATAGCCACAGAGTCCTCTCCCATTAATGTCTAACGAGCAGTTCGTGCCCGCCATGGGGATGCTCATCCAGGCTAGACATCAACGGGACGGTCAGTATTGCAATGTGTGTTTTTGTTGGAGTCTCTATCGTGCAGCACTTCTTGCTCTGCTTTCTGTAGCTGCCATTGTGCATCTCATGTTAGTCCTGTTTCTTGGTGAATGGATGCAAAAGGATGGAGAAAGTCACCTTGATTGGGTAAAGCTATGAGCATGCATGAAGATGCATTCCCTACCCTGCCTTGGCGGGCAACTACATCATGATATTGCAATATGGAGCAGTTGGTCTGGTGGGTCTTTCTGTGTATGGAGCTTGTTCAAAGTTCCATACATATGCACACTTCTAAAAAGTCTCACTGGGCTATCTTCTTCAGATCATTTAAAAACGTATTCCTCTGGCCCCTCATACAGAACCTGGTTCCAAGTTTGCTTCCTCTCAGGAAGAATTGAGTAGCATAGGCCTGGCAAATGTGGTGCTAGAAATATTCAAGAAAGAGAAAGAAAGAAAAAGGTGTGTACTGAAGTGCAAAGACACATCAGTAACTTTTTCAGCCCTCTGTAAGCATAGCTTAGGTGTAGGAGGCTTGCAGTTGTGCATCTCCATAGGAAATAGGAAACTATTAAAGTTTCCTCCCCACATCAAACTGTGTTTTAACTGAGGTTTAGTAGACAAGACATGGATTGCAGAGGAAGATATTACAAGGAAATGAAAGTACTGAGTCTATTACAGATGATAAGTGTCAGCTCAGAGATGCAGTATAAGGTAAGAACCAAGGAATGGGGCTTTCTCCTCCTAACAGACTTGGGATGTTGTTATTTCTCCTGTGGTGGTCATGAGCGTGTTCCCAGCAGAGTGTTGTGGCAATTACTCCACCTGTTTTGGATATCCTGAGGATACTTAGCCCTGAGACTTGCAGGCAGTCCCTTCACAACCCTCTCAGCTGCTGTGGCTGACAAACCTCACCGCAACTGGAAACTGTAGGAGGATTAGATGTCTTTTTGTAATAGAGCCAGATGAGTCTTAAAATGTTGCTGCTTCCTCCTTGTCCTAGCTGCGAGTGCCTATGTGCATAGCTGTTCATCCACCTGCATGAACATTTATGGCCTGTGGCCTCCACTGACCTGCCCAGCAGCACGCTTCATTTCCTTTATCCTCAGCTGTCCAGGAGGAAGCCTATTTGGATAATGCATGGGATAACGCTCCACCGGTTGGAACAACTGCCAGCTCTGTGGCACTGTTGCCTGCTTTGGACCTGCACGAGGGTAGCCAAACCCATTTCCCCATGTAACACACAGATAGTGTGTGTATGTATGTGTATATATATGTAAGGCAGGCCTGTACCCAGGTGCGGGCTAGTGAGTGTGAAGCCCAAGCAGAGCAGCATCCCACGTCATGGCCTGCAGTAGAGCCCGTTGGGTCCCTACGCAGTCAGGTGACCAGTAGATGTTTGGGCCGCCTGTATTTTGGGGCGCAATGTCCTTACTCTTCTAAAGCTAAGGGGATCCCGGCCTTTCTGAGATGTCCTGTCAGGCAAGCTCTTCTAAAACTGGCAAGGCCAAACCCTTGCAGCTGGTGCACCTTGGCAAAGCTTTGTGTAGTCTGCGTGTGTGTCTGTATATATCTGTATAGCTACTGAGTCTCCCAAGTCTCTGGAACCCTTTTATAAATACATACTTGCTTATAACAAATACTTAGATATGTATATATAATTCTTGCTACTTATACAGAATTTGCTTACATACATATAGACGTTGTCATTATCCTCTCCTTCCTGCCCTGCAGTATCCACTGTTTTTCAAAATGTGACTTCAAGTATTTTGCCCTTCTTGTCCACTCCTGTACTAACTTGCTGCATCCACTGTGTTTTCAGTTATATTCTGAGCAAAGTTGGCTGTGCCAAAATGTTCTGTGATTTTTTTGCAGGATGGTTCAGCATCCACTGGGGACCAGGTTGAGGCTGTCTCTCACTTCACTTACAGTGATTTATCAGGGGTGGGAGTCCACACTTTCAGAACCGAAAGGCTGTTCTGGTAATGCCATATCCTGTACAAATTTTTCAGGTTGTGCCTTGCACACTGCTGTTTCTGTGCCCAACAGGTTGATGTATGGCACTTGGAATGTATTTGGAGAGACTTGGCTGCTTCAAGCTGCTTGTGGCTCTAAAAACAGCTTTATTTAAATACTGCATGCAAGCTGTTTCAAAATAAGAGAATAATTAAGGCAAGGAGGAGGAAGGGAGGATATCAAATTTTCATGTGCTTCAAAGAAATGCAATGTTAGATGTCCTGTGGCTGCAGAATATCCCCAGAATGGAATCCATGGCAGCAGTTCAATGAACTCCTGCGCGTGCAGGCACCTCTCTGAGAACGTGTCTAAGTGGCTGTAAAGGAGTTTGAGAATGGACAAGAACAAAGGAAAGGATGGAGGGGAAAAAAAAAAAGAGAATGTAAAAAGGAGGTAGAAAAATGTTACCAGAAGTGCTGTTTTGCTTTCCTAAACACACAGCTTGGGGAGGGCTGACACATTGTGACTCATGCTTCTTTTTGGGGAGGAGAAAAAGGAGAAATTAGTGGAACAAGATGAACTATTTTAGTTTCTCATTTTTCAGTGACATTTTTGTATTGGAAAACTTCGTTCGGGTTGGGGGGGGGGATAAGGCATATTTTTTTCCACGCAATTGAAATAAAATCTTTCGGTCTGAGAAGATTTTTTTTTATAGAAAAGGCGGAGGGGTGGAATTAAATGATAAGCCTTGAGTCTTCCTAGCATTAAGCATTTTTGATTTTTCATTTGACCAGTGAACAGAAAAATTGTGCCGGATGCTAAACAGAAAAGAAATGAAAATACAATAAGATTGATGGAAAGGTTGAACCTGAGGGATACCAAGGCAAGGAGGGAGGAAGAGTTGAGGCAGCCTCATCCCATACGCAGACCTTGGGGGCAAGGCGAGGGGGATGAAGGTGCCTGTGTGGTAGCGTGTTGGGATTGGGGTGCACCCCAGAGCTGCAGGGGAGGACAAGCCAGGCTCAGCTGAACACTCGGCTTTGCTCAAGAGCGCTCGGCTTAGCCTGTGGCCTTGGCCACTGGATGTTAGCGATGTCACCGAGGGGGACGGTGTCCGTGAGTGCCAGCGCAGGAGACGAAGCAAGAATTTCTTGGCTGCGACGTTCTCCGTGCCCACTGATCTGTGGGGAGGGAGCCTTCCAAGAGGCACGGCCAGATGGTGAGCTCTAATGTGCTCGTATTTATGGATGTCTTCATTAAGTGACATCCGTACCCGAGTCCAAAGGCCTGCGCCTTTGAGAGCTTGTCAGGGACGGCCACAGCATGGTGACGGAGGTGAGCGTGGAGGGAAGGGACAGGATGCAGGGATGTGGCACTTGTGAGTGGGCCGAGTGTGTGGAGGCGTGCGGCAAAAGCAGAAATCCTCCAGTGGGGGGAGAGGATGAGGATGGGGGGAATACAAATTGAAACAACCCATAACCTTCCCCCAGCTCCAGGGCTGCCTTGAGTCTGTTTTTCTGCCAGGCTGTCTTGCTCCTATCCGTTGTTCCCATGCTGTCTGAGGTTGAGCTGATCCCGTGCTCACCACCCTGCCCTGCTCTCACTGCTCTTGCCCACATTCAGAGCCTGAGGTGCCTCTGACTAAAGTGCTCTCTCCCTTATCAGAAGCTTCTCCATTTATTCCTGTTCTCAAGCCAATTTTTTTCTGAAACAGAAAATATTTTCAGAACTTCATCAAGTATATTGGGACGAAGCATTAGGAGAGATTTAGAAGTTCTTTTCATACAAGCAAGTGGTGTCCATTACGGGTTGACTCAAGTAAATGGAGCACTTTGGGTACCAGTGGTCAGGTCACAAAAGCAGAGGAGTATGGAGAACTTTGGCAATAGGTAAAAGGGTTGCTAGCCAAGTGTTAGGAGCCTGATGACAAATCAGCAGGATGGGTTAAGTTAGTCTAGTATCTTGGGATCCTTGCAGCGTTTGTCCTCATTGGCAGCCTAGATGGAAAATTGCTTTTTGACTAATTAGATCTCTCAGGCCGCTTCTGCTTTCCAAAAAACAGATAAGCTACCTGTGAGCTTTTTGCACTTAGATTGCTAGTTTGAGATTGGGTTCAGGACAGCAGCCCATGAAAGTTGTTTCTGAGGAAGGAGCTGGTAGATCTACAACAGGGCAACCTAAGATGCAGATTTTGGCTGAATCTTTGTCTACAAGTAGATTTTTGCCCACAGCTTGTCAGGATCTTTTGTCAGTATGTTGTGCCATTTGTGCCACTAGTTCTTATTGTGTCAGAGTGTCTTGGCGTGTGATGTGGAGCTGCTGGTTTGTGTGGAAGGTGGCACATGGCTTTGTGGTGGAAGTGTCTACCGGACTGTGTTAGTCCGAGTTTAATGTATGACTGTTCTGCAGTCCTGGGAGAGATTACTGTGTAGTGTGGACACACCTGAGCAAGCTGGCTTGCAGCTAATATAAAAATCTCTGAGATAAGCTGTATTTTGGGTGCCCATGATGAAGATACAGAAGAGCTCTTTACAAAAACGCTAGAGGGGTGCAGTGTGAAGGCTGCAGTGGCAGGTGATAGTAATGGTCTTGGAAGGAGCAGAAGAAAGTTGTACCTTTCCCGCTTGTTGGAGGAGTTAAAGATCTAATGCTGTCCATCTGGCACTGCTGATTTAATTTTCTTTCCTTTTTTTCTAATACCAGAGAAAACTGTCATCTCACCCTAGTCTCCAGAGAATAATTCCCCCCTGCCTTTGCTAATTTTTCTCTCAGCTGCTTAAGCATCTTCCAGGCCTCCTCAGTCCCTATTGCAGACAGGACCTTCAAGCACACTCAAAATCCTGCAGTTCCTGTGCTTCTTGAGTGAGTCCCAGGAGCCAAGATCCCTGTGGTTACCTGCTAGGCCCCTGAAAAGAAAATCCCCTTCATGTGCGGTTGTGGCAGAACCATACAGAATCCGAGAGAAAGACAGATTTCCACAAGGCAGCTTTGCTTTTTTTTTTTTTTTTTTTTGAGAACACTTAATATTTGCAGATCTGCTGCATGTTAAGATAATAAATTTCACGTGACAGCTGGTTGGATGCAGCGGCCCCATAAAACGCCAGTGTTTTTCTGTCTTTGAGTCTTCTCTCCTGCCTCTTTCTACAGTGTTACACATGGGTCAGAGAAGTGTTGTGGGACTGTCCACCTACATTTGAAGTGTCAGGACTGTGTATTGCTTCAGACTGGAAATAGTAAAGCAAGCAGGACCAATTCTGGTCACTCGTTAAGGAAAACTTATAACTTAATTATGCAGTCTCATAAATGCCAATAGTTTTTGTCTTCAAGGAGCTCTGCATCTGCTCTGTTAGCTGTTGCAGTTCTTTTAATGAAGTGATATTAAACATAGACCTGTGTGTAGGTGCATTGACCTAGATTTATCAAGCTGTTACTCTTAATGTTTAAATTGTACTTGATTGGCCCAGTGGTCTGATCTGATCTGGCAAATACTATGTGCTCTGCAAGGCTTCTGTAAGGAATTCCCTAGTTGATCACACATTTCTTTGTGCTATTATAGATCTCCCCGTATCCATTTCTTCTCACTCGTTTCTACTTATTATCTAGGGAAGCTATTTGCAGCAGCTTGTTCACAGGAACATGTGAAATTACCTTGTCCCTCTCCGTTCCAAGTCTCCACTGTTAAAAGAACAAATATTTGATTTCTTTTTCTCTTTTTTTCTTCCCTCCTTTAGCTGGAAACTTCTTTTTGTATACAAGAGTATTAAGAGTTCGTTCATTCTTCTGCTAGAGGAGAAAAGCAGTTGGGAGTTTTCCACTGAAGCAGGCTCTCATTAGGAAGTACTGTCAAAACACCTTGCAGAAACTTACTAATTTTCAGCAAAGTTCTCTGCCATATAGGGGCTGTCAGGACCCATCTTCTTGGGCAAGCTGTTCAGAAGGGCCCGTTTCCATGGGCTGTTATCTCTGAGGACCCCGCTCTCCAGTAGCTTTAACTGATGTAAGTTGGTTCTAAGGAAATCCTAGTGTTCCCCCAGGAAGAGGTTGGACAAAGAGCAGATAGAACTGTATGTCTGGAAGCAGCAGGGAGGCAATGCTGCTTGTGCAGTGGTTTAAACTGTTAGGACACTGCAGCCGTGGCGCGTTAATGCCTCGTGTCCTCCAGCGGGTCTCATGGGCTACCTGCTCAATGGTGAATTTTCCAGGGTGTTTATGGTCCATGAGCCCCAAGACACCTCAGTCTCCAGCTATGGTGATGTTCAGCTTAGCAGAAATCATCTGAGATTTAAGCTTATGTCCCTGTTTTGTTTTCAGATTCTCCTATAGGAAATTTCCCACACAGAATTGTACTCCTTTTCATTCTCAGATTGAGCCGATTCATTTTGTGGAATCTAGAAATCTTCCATAAAGCAAAAATGTTCAGTTTTGCCTTGTTTTAGAACTGTGTCTGTGCTTGTTCATTTCTCTGTA
>JAVCKT010014782.1:5125-39515 GCA_032273925.1 Rhynchotus rufescens
CACTATGATTTTGGTCCTGTTACTGTCTCAACCAATTTATTGCTTGAGAAGGTTATTTTTAATCTTCGGCAGTAACTGAGAATATACCCTTAGAAAACCTTTCTCAATGTGGAATTTCTTTGCAGTTTCATTATAATTGAGGTGATGCTGTATCCAACAGCTCTTTATGAGAACAAAATATATATTGCAATTTTAAGGGGCTGGGAGAGGGAGGTTTATATCTCTGCTTCTAGATCAAAAGCCTGTGTTATCCACTCGTCTTAATTTCGAGCGATAGAATTTCAGAAATTAAGAATAGGGAGGATGAGTTAAAAAGACCTGATCTCATACAGAGAGGCTGGGTTTAGCTATGAGCACTCGGTCCAGCTGGCCCCTGGGGTACTATAGTGCTTGAGCTCCAGCAATTTGCTTTTGAAAAATGAAGGTGTTTGGGCTTTGCCTCAAACAGGGTCGAGGGTACAAAGGCACAGGCAGCATTAGGCCAGATTTTTCCTCCCTCGCCTTGTGATTTAGGGCCCGTGCCTCAGAGCCAGCCCCGGCACCCAGAGAATGAAAAAGTGCTGGTGCCTGCACGGAGAGTCTGGTCTTAACGCTGTAACCTGCCAAGCTCACTCAGCACCTGGACCAGTGCTTAGCACGCAAGACACTGAACTAAAATAGGAAAAACCTCTCTCAAAAAAGCCCTCAAAATCTGCTTCACAGCTACAAAACATCTCTCAATGCCAACCGTAAGTAATTAGTGTTAATTATTCATTCCCCTGCTGATCTGAAAAGCATCCTCTCGCTCCCATTCCAGATCCCTCCAGACAGGTATGGGCAGCAATGCTGTCGCTCAGGGATACACTTCCACTTCACTCAAGGCAGAAGGATGCAGAGGAACGGGTCATTCTGGCCCCTTATTTTATCCCCAGGAGTTTGCTCTCGTGGCCTTTCTACCTGCATAACTTACATGTCCTCTCCGCAGGGTGAATTCCCTGAATATCCGATGGGAAAGCGTGTAGGAAATTCCCCACCAAACACTGACGTGGAGCACAGCTGCCCCTTCACTGCTACCTGCCTTGCAGCAACAGCTTCCAGGGGTATCGTGACACTCTGCTCTCCTCTTGCTCCTTTCCAACCTGTGCGTGAGCCCACAAGCCTGTCCTCTTTCTCCACCTCCATCAGCTGCTCTGGCAAAGAGCTGCTCTCCCCTCCTGCCCCATCACCACAGCAGTACCACGAGCCTGGAAGGAGGCAGTTCCTGTCACCAAATAAGCCCAGTGTTTCAGTGCAATGTCATTTAATGACACTGATACTTGTTGACAGCACTCGTTTAATTTGGGGTCTTAAACCAATTCTGAGCAGAAACAGAGGACACGAAACTTGCACTCTGATTTTTCACGTTTCTCGAAAATGGCCCAACTTGTCTCTGAGTGGCCCCAAGCAGAACAGACCCTCTCAGGAAGACTGACACATTCAGTCATGTTTGGGGGAGAAACCAGGAGGTGGGATCATACTTATCCCTTTAACAGAACGCGAAAATGACGCTAATCCGAATCAAATGGTCCAACTTTGACAGCCAGAGCATCAAACAACTCATAAGAGCCTTCCTAGATGCTAAACACCAGGTATATTCTTCACTGCAAAGATGAGTAGCACAGTCAGATTTTCTAGTGAAAGCGTTTTCTCCTGCAATCTTTCCAGACCCAAGAATTGTAATGAGTGCATGAAAATTACAAGCTGCTATAAAAATTACAGAGACTAAAACTACCATTTTATCCTGCATTAGAACAATTTTAACATTGTTACAGGAATACATCTCGGCAATTTTAAAATTATTTGAGTAATGACAGAAAGACTCACAACTGCAATATTTAGCTTTCAGTTTCATCTCAGGATGTTCCTGAAGACTTGCAAGATGTCATGTTACATAGCGTTTTGTGGGGACCAAAGAAAGTCTCTTTGACAAGTAACAGATGTAAATTGGAACCATTGATAATGGAGGATTTAATTTTATCTATTCCGTATTCATAGTACAATAAATAAAAGAGACTTCAGCGGTCACTGTAGGATTGCAACAGCTTCTACAGAAATGCCATTTATAGTTGCATATTTTTAACAGTGAGCTTTGGCTTACATTTGATTAAATTCTGCTTTCCAGTAAACTTAATGAGAATTCTATTTCTCAAGAGATTTCTATAGGCGTAACAGGTAAAAAGGAGTCTATCAAGCCCAAGATGTGGTTGTTAGTACAGGGGCTGACTTCTTTGAAGAGAAATAAAATTCATAAGCATGCATGCATATATTTTAATATTGTCATGACACATATTGGCAGAGCAATAAATAGCATGAAGATTTATTTTTCGCTCCATTTCCCAGTATACACAAACCCAAACGGTACCTGTGAGCCATGACATCTTTCAGGAATGTGTTCCAATTGAGCAGCTCCAGCAGATCATAGAATCATGGAAACCATATCTTGCCTGTATCAACATAAACCTTTGGTTGCTTTGGAAGTGTTGGGTACTGCCTCAGTTTCACTGCTGGAAGAACATCTGTCTCACAGCTTTGTGGGTTAGTTATTACCAACCAGCTGATTACCAGGTTATTCTGCATATAGCTGTTCATCAACAAGTTGCTCTGAAATTCTGGGTAAGGTTGTGTCTATGGCACTCTCACTCATGACCAGCTAGGCAAGACATGAACCTAGAAGATAACACAAGGATATCAAGAGGATAGGGCATATATGGTGACTTACTAAGTCCTAGATTGCTGTCTGGTTGGCTCAAGGCAGATTACGTTGTCCATGCAGAACCTTGCTGAAATGTAAGTATAAGAAATTCCTTGTGATGAACACAACAGTGAGTTCCCCTTGTAAGAGCCTGCCTTTTTCTAGGCCTAAAATGAGCATGAATGAAATCCTGGCCACATCCAACTCTGGGGCAATCTCTCATTCACATGAATAAGACCAGAATTTCTTCCATATGACCACAGATTGATCTCCTCTCACCATAGAAATTATGCTCATTGTTCATCTTCAAACGAGATCTGATTTCTGGGTTACCATGTCTATTAATTTTGGGGAGTTTAAGTCAACTTTAGATGTGAAAGGATGAATAAAAATATCCAGTCATGTAGCATTTTAATGTGCAGATTTCAAATTACCAGAGGAGTTCAATATTTTTACATCCACTTTGCAGATGGGGACACAGAGACATTCAGGCAAAAGATTGTTATTCTAGATCATGGAAAGGAAAACTGGAGGTAGCCCCTAGAGTTTGAAATTGTACCCCAAAGCTCAGTCTGCCATATCACATGATTAGTCCTTAGTGAGTATACACTTCCTGCTATTATTAGCATTAGTCCTGGGATTAAATGAGGATCAGAATCTCCCCAAAGAATATAAATTTCCCCAAAGAACACAGTATACCGTGGTGTTTAGTATTTCAGTTGTCACTGGTTCGACACAGTTATTTTTAATACTGACCAGTGGTCAATTTCTATTTTTTCATACTGGAACTAAAAACACTAAAAAAAAAAACCCTAAAGCACATGAAAAGAACAGATTAAATATAGCTTGTGCTTATGCTGATTTCTAGAAATAGGTTAATAAACACTGCTTAGATGAAAGGAGCCTCAAGCGTTAAAGAAAGAAATCAGAAGGTCTCACTTAAGTGATTTTTTGGCAGGAATCAAATTAACGGATATAATATGGATTGCTGACAAGGTGCTTGATCATTCTCTGCAGTAAGGATTTTTTTTATGTGTATATTATATTTATATATATAAATATGCACACGTATAAGTTTGAGCGTGAGCTGATTCCATTAACACTTCATTTGATAATGATAAATGGCGTTTTTATCTGAAAGGAAAATATTAAGAAGTTATGATTTGCAAGAACAAGTTAGAATATATGACATTATTATGTCTTCCTGCATTTTCTTCTCCCTTAAATAACACGAGCCTTCACCACAGGACTTTGCTGGTAGAAAAGAATGCAAACATTTTATTTAGCCCATAGACAATTTTCATCTAATTCAATCTGTAAATGACACAATTTTTCTTTATAGGAGGATGGAGGATAAAACAAAGAGGGAGACATAAACGAGATTTAAGGAGATCATGGAACCCCTTCTTAAGCAATACAGCATCTTAATTTCTGGTAAATTCAAGCAACCTCCATCTGGGGGTTGATTCTGTCAGTCTGTATCTATGTCTGTCTGCCTTTATCCATTTCTCTAGGCATTTATTGCCGTGGTTTCGGCGCTCCACTGAAGTAAACAGGAGCTCTGCATGCAGCCTCGCTGCAGAATCCAGCCCCTGCTTGACAGTGATCAGCTCTGACATTGACAAGCACTTATACCCGATTCCCCGGCTCCTTTCATTTGGCCTTAGATACACGTGTTGTCTGGCGAAAGTTAAAAATAAAACATTTAGGGCCGCGCTGTGGTCAGTTCTCGTGTGCCTCTGCGGCGCGAGGAGGAGGAGGAGGGAGGGTGGAGGCAGCAGCGGCTCCGCATCCCGCGCCGCTCGCGTCAAGGTCAGCCAGGACTGCGAGTGCAAGACGGGGCACACGGGGGCCGGGCTCCGAAAACGCTCCTTCCCCCTTGGAAATAACTCCCCGGGAAGGCCGGAGGGGCTGAGAAGGGCTACAGCATCGCTGGCCCCCACGGCTCCCACACCACCCTGCAAAGAGCTCCCCAGCCCTGCGGCTCTTCAGAAAATGTCCATCTAAAATTGAAGTACAGGAAGGATGTGATTTACTCAGTTACAGTGAGGGTTTTTTTTTCCTTTTTATTTATTTTTTTATTCTGTTAGAAATGTTAGATATGAAAAGTGGAAAAAATACCACTTGAAACTTAGAAAAGCCTGACGATTGGAGGAGGGGAAGGCATTCATTTTGTCACCGAGAGGCTGATAATTTCAAGCGAGCATTTTGTATAAAAACAATGACAGTTTGATTAGCTGGAAGAATACCTGGAGAAACACAGCCCTGTATCTGAGTGGCTCCAACTCAGCTCGCTGTGAGGTTCAGCTGGGTGCTCTCCCCTGCTTCTCAGCATCACAGGGTGGGTCTAGGCAGAATATCTCCCTTCTTCTAAAACAGCCTTAATTTTTCATGAATGGTTTGCACTTACTTGTTTATATAACGACTCTGCCAAAGCTTGGGAGTTTTTTCTGCATTCCTATCATGCTTATGGGTGATTCTCTGCAGCTTTCAGTATGCTATGGTGCAATCCAAACTCGCCCATCAGACCCTTCACCTTTCCTGTCTTCTGCTTCAGGCTGAATTTCTTCCCCCTTTCAATCAGAGGTGGCCAAAATTGCTCTCCACATGCCTGAAAATGTATTTTGTTCTGGAGTTTTATATAGGAGATTCATTCTTTCCTGGCTCAACTACAAATACCTCCTTTGATATAATGCCAAACTATATGTCCAGTTCCTCTGTGTGATTCCAGCTGACAAGCCCTACCTTATATTAGAAATTGCCATTAGTCCCCAGCTGCCTGAACCTGAACTATGGAACGCAATCCCATCCATATCTCCTCAGTTCCTGAGGATATTCCGCTTGGTTTCGGTGCTCTGGGCCTCCTTGCTGTCGACAGGCCCTCCCAGCCCTCAGCCACCAGCACATTTCTCCAGCAGCTCCTATTCTTTCGTGCCTACTTGATTAATGAAATCGTGAAGGGATACTGCTCCCCAGCCTGTGCCTTCAAAAACTTCACTTTTAGCTCCCTCTAACCTAGCATTTCTTCTTTCAACATCATCCATTATCATCTCCTTTAGCTAGTTCCTACCCATTTTACAGTTTTGGTGCTAATCCTCATCTTTTCCAGTCAAACAGTTCTCAATGTATCTCTGTATCCAACTCTTTTCTCGCAGTTTATATGCATTATATCTATTGCCATTTTCTTTGTCTGCAAAGAGCAGGATAACCTAAGAAAGATTATCAAGTTAATCTAGTAAATCTGCTTTTGCTAAACCCCTTCTGCATTTTATCTCATTTTTCCACTTACTATATCAGCTGTTACTCTTTTTTTTTTTTCCTAATGTACTGTCATGCCTACTGATGTCGTACTAATAAGCCTACACTTAACTAGATCACAGCTTTTTTCCTATCTTAAATACAGGAATCAAGTCTGCAATCTCTTATAGCACTCCCACTTTAACATATTCCTAAATATCCCTGCAAGTGGAAATGCAATTTCAAATGCCAATTCTTTCAGCATATTGCAACAAGGATGCCCCAAAACAGCACAGACTGATCTTTACTTCTACCTCAAAAGGGGTCATTTTCGTCTTTCAAAATTCACTCACATCATAAAGCCATTTTCCTTTGTCCAAGCTCAGATAAATTGAAAGCAGAGACATCAAAATTGAAAGCAGAGACATCAAATCATAATTTTTGGAAAGCATCTTTAAAACCATGCAAACCAAAGCAAACCTCACTATTTCTTTACTTGCTCTCATCTAATTTGAATGGCTAAAATAAAATACTCTTTAACTTCCTTTGCAATTCCTGATTTGACATCAGACCCCATTTTACTTCTTTTGGATTTTAGGCTTCCTCTTGCTGGCTCTATTTCCATTCCTGGAAGACTTTATCATTTTGAAATTTCACAGTTATTTTCTCTCAGGACAAACTCCTGCAATGAAACAATTCCAGAAAAAAAAAATTCATTCTACAGCATTTCCAAAAATTGTTATAATCCATTAGGCAGAATAACGCATTATATTTATTGACTTAGTGAATAAGACTATTGACTTAGATTACTGACTTGCATTTATTGACAACAGTGTCTTTGAAAAGCTTTGCTTCAGCGAGTCAGCACAGCAGATGTACTGAAACCAGCCTGTTTGACTGGAAAACACACTTCTAACCCTGCAAAGAGATGATATGGTGGTGTGGATGGCCCACCTGCTATGCACATTGATTAGGCTAAAATGCAACCATGCAAAGTGTAGCTGCAGCTGGAAGTGTCGCCCATGCAAAACAACACCAGTCGATCCACATTTAATCTTTCTGTGATTCTGTATCAAGTTTGCAAGTCAAAAGAGGGTTTATCTGGCTGTCATCTCTGAAAGCTCACTTTGAGCTCTGCAGTCAGACCCTGCCTTTATTTCCTCCTCCTTAATCACCAGTAACATGGTCTGCATAATTAGCAAATGAATGACAATTCAGGACCCACTGCAAGGCCCCAAGTGCGAGTTCATTTGAGGATCAGGCCTTTTAATTGAAACTGCAGAAGGGACGTGGCAATCCTGCCCCTTCTCCGTCGTGATTTTGACTTTGTTGGCTCTGACTGTAAAATTTTATTGTAGGATCTGATAGGGATTTTGTTGACAGAAGGAAAGAGATTTTTCTAAAATATACATTCGTCAAGTATACAAGTTAAACCATAAGGACGCAGCTTTACATAGCTATTTCTTTTGACAGAGGCATCCCCAGAAAGATATAAACTTTGGGATCTTTACCTTTTTTTCAGAGTGGAAACGACTACACACTGTACAAGGAATGACCCTGTTCAGTTTAGCCTGCCTCACAATCCCACAAATTCCCATTTGTATCATCCCAAAGGTTAGGCTAAAACATTTCAAGTGGTGCCAATCACAGTACTGAATTTGCTTCACAGGAAAACAGATGTATTTCTAATATATTCCTTGAAATATCAATGCATTCTATTTAAATCATAATATAGGATGTGTTAGGTAAGCTCTGAGGTGATGCATTGTTTGCAGCTCATTCTTCCAGACTATTTATATAGCAACAAAATCCATATTGCATCCATCCTAGAGGGGCCATTGACTGTGTTCACTTGCCAGTATTCCTCATATGAGTTATGAAAGCAGGATTGGATCCAAGGCTTCAACTGACGCATAGCACTTCATGTAAACCTATGCTTAAATGCAAATCCACCACAGAAATTCTTCACATGCTAAACCTAGATTAAATGTTTGAACAAATCGGGGTCTAAACCTCCAAGGTGCTATGTAAATAGTGAGATGAAGCCTCCCCAGCAAAACTAACCAGCAGAGCAGCTGTGCTCTGTGCTGTTATGTAAGAGATACTCAGAATTACCTCCCCTTGTAGATCCTACATGACTACTCATCCTGGAATAAAGTCACTTTGCTATAACTAAAGTATTTTGCTGTAATATTTTCATATTCATCTAGTATATTTGAATACCTGTGCAATTCAATTTCTTACATGCAGATGAGACCTAATTATAACTGGTAATACCTTATGGGCATTGTCCTCTGTTTTCACATACAGCAATCAGAATTTACAGGATAAATGTCGTATTTCATGACATGGCCAAGATATAGCAGCCAGGTCAGAACTGAATCCCGTGCCATTTTAGCCTCATGCACCTGGTCAGCTCATTTAAACATGACTTATATCAATAACTCGGTTAAAAACTCACCCAAGTGCCACCCTGCTTGGTAATTCACACAGTACTTTCCCTGCACAGTAGGAATTAATTAACATATCAAGCATAGCTCCAAACTTAATTTTAGGTATCTTAACAAGTAGTACACAGTAATATCCCTGCTTTGGTACCACTGGAAAATCTATTCTTGTCTTAATGTCTAGAAAAGATTATTAATGTCCTGTCTCCTTGGTCCTGTGGTATTGATTTGCTGCCCCAGTTAACAGGAATATGTCAGTAATATAATATATTTTTATCCCCTTCTTTACTGAAGTGTTCACTAGATGAAGAAATGTGGCTATCTGGAACTGAGAAATACCTTGTTTCTATTAACAAGATGGCATAAAATAATACAGCATCACCTTCTCAACACTTCAGCTAAACTTGTTCCTCTTGTTCACGGGCACAGAAAGTTGAAGCTTTATTCATTGCAATGCTGCATATAATAAATGAATAATATTTGTTCAACTACATAACAGTGCTTGCATACTGCAACTTTTAGTAATAACATTCTTATTTTTTCTTATTTTTTTTCTTCAATTCTTGCCTTTTATTTAAAATTCCCAGATCCTCATTATTAAAGGATATCCTACAAACTATTAACACGTAACATTTAGAACTGGCAGACACTTTTCAAAATGAAGAGTGAGGAGTTGATTTATTGCAGAGAAATTATTCATACGCACAAGCCTTCCCATGTAGCCAGCATCTGTTCAGGTTGCTCAGAATAGCTGCTGAATTTACCCGTCCGTGCTCCTCCATGCCTGAGAGTGCTGGGAGGTAGAAGTGTAATGCACTTGTCAAAAAGACAAATGTCGCTTTAGGAGGTGTCCAGGAAGGTATTTCCAAACAGGGATGCAAAGAACTACCACCAAGGAACAAAGCAATGATATCACCTCTTCCAAAATAGTCTGAATAATTCTGCTCCTTGTTTTTGAGAAAGAAAAACTCAAGTAACTGTGAAGAAGGACAACTAGGATGATCAGAGGGGAGAAAGGGAAAGGCACAGAAGGGAAATCACTGCCGGCTACGAACAGGAGACCCTGAGAAACATCACAGAGAGAAGAAGAAAGGTCAACATAGGCAATAAAACAAAAAATTTAGATGGGATAAATTTAGACTAGAAAACAGGTTTCAAATCATCAGAGTAGAGATGTTCTAGAACAACCCTTCAATAAGTGCAGTTGAGAAATAAAATTCAATTGCTTATAAGATGGAGCTCAATATAAATGTACAGGATGGTATGATTTGAGAACGAGTAGCACCAGGGGACTGGACTTCCTGCGTATTTTTATTGTGAATTAACAATGCAACCATCAGACTTTCGCTTGAAATATATTATCAATAACAATATGTAATTTTATGTGGTTTACGTGTTACTATAGCTGAGCATCTCTTCCAAAATCCCCAAGTAAATGCAATGAGCAGAAAAGGAGCTAACAAGCTGGTGAGTTTTAAAACATGGTTAAACTGAAATGTGTTAAGAGGAAAGAGCTGGAAAGAACAAGACAGAGGGTGGAAAAGGCACTACTTGTCTTATAGTCAAGCTATGGAAAATGAGTGACAGAGATCCTGCTGTAACTGCAGTTGTAGGATCATCAGGAGAACTGTTTTGGTGTGAAAATCTCATAGCAGTGACCAGCACCAGCAGATCAGGCCAGAGAGACACAAGTGCATTGGAAACCAGACATGTCTGACTCCGTATTCCCGTGCTCGAGCTTCTTTTCCACCCTGGTACCAAGCTGAAGTTTGGTTTTGAAGTTCATGTTTTTTTCTCATTTCAGAGAGGTAAAACAGCCTACCACAATGCCCAGCAGCTACAGTCAGAGCAGTCTTCGTGGCAAAATTGCCAGCTATAAGCCCATGTTTATTAAATTGCTTTGAGAGAAGCTACCAGGACAAAAAAAAAAAAAAATCCATATTTAAATTTTGTAACTAAATGTGACAATCTTATCGCTCTGCATAATGTGCACAGAAGCAATAAAGCCAGTATTAAAAACTAAGGTCAGTATATTTTGGTACTATACAACTATTTCAGCTGCGCATCTTTCCCATATTATAACCAATCATTAATATGCATTCTTCAGATCTCTAATGAAGGGAAGGCATTAAGTTTAGGATATATTAGGAGTATTTTGTCATTATACTCTTTTTGACCAGAAGAACACCATAAGAGGACTTATCTTGTATTTCATTGTGACAATGTTTTCCTATCATTTTATTCAAATTATCATTCATGTACAGTATTTATTTTTAATTTAAAATTAAAACACTGAATAATTAAGTTCCATAGAGAATACTAATGTGTGGAACAAAGTGGGACAAATAGACTCTGTCTACAAGATTTCTATGATCCTCTCCCCATTAACATAAGCATGAGTTCTACTGGGTATTTACATATTAGATTTGGCAAGCAATAATACAATGAGAAGTAATTTCTGCATTAATATTTTCTCTTTCAAATAAGACAAGTTCCTGAACTTGTCAAACATAAATGCAAAATTATGAAAAACAATCTTAAGCAAAAACTCTTGCGATTAAAATGCATGGCAACTAATTATTGATCTGATGCTATTCTGCATAAAGGAGACATGCTCGACTGAACAGAAATATTTTAAAATCATTAATATACATGTGTTTATTTTACTGAGTCTAAATTGGAAGTGGTAGATTATTCTTATTGTCTAACAAATCAGGAAGTGTGACAATACCTCTGTACGGTCCTGATGTATATCTTTCTTCTTATACTTATTAATTTCTGTCAAATTAAAACTAAAACACTACTGGAAACCTTGAACAGCCATAATATGAAAATCAAATGTAAATTGCCATTAGAAAAGCCAGAGTGCCTCAGATTGCTCCAGGCAAACACACAGAGATACAATACTAAACACTGTCTTTGTATAAGAAAGGAGAGGAAAAAATCTCTTATGGGACGTGCTGCCAGTTGAAGCTGAAGCCCTGTCAAAACTGCAGTTCTACTGTGGGAACATGGTGAAATCAAAAATCTTTGTGCAGCTGGGGTTTCTCTTCCCTTCACTTTTCCACTTAAAACAAAAACCTAAAAGTGAAATTCAGTTCACTGCAGATTTGCCAATGCATCATTTCACTCTAAGGACAGATTAATAATTTCTGAACTTATTTCAACTGAATTTCATGGCCAAGATATCCTGTAATTTTACACCTCCTCACAATGACCTTTATACTGTACTTATTTTACAAAATATCACTGGTAACACTTTTTCCATTCCAACAAGCTTCAGGATACATATATCTTGATATTACTTCGGAATTACTATGGTGTGGAGTGCTCCGTAAATAATCAATGACATGTAGCTCATTCACTGTAAAATCCTGAAGAGCATAATACTGGAGACTGTTCATCTTTAATTCATTTTGTACAAGTCAGAGTTAACCTTTATGGAAGGTACAAGCTCAGTTTGATGAATCCCTAAATTGGGCATACTAACTTAGCTCTGGATAACCACAAAAATATATGGTAGCAAGAGCTGCACAATGTGACTTCTCCAGAGCAAGCGCTGTGACAGAACAACTCGCCTCTATTGCCTAACTCAACTGAGAAAAGGTTGTTTCTTTAAACTCCTTTAAGCCAGGCTCTGACACCATGGCCCATGGCAGCCTTAGCAAGTTTTCTTCCAGCTCCTCACCAAGGAATCGTAGCACAGGCTGCTTTCCTAGTTAGAAGTTTTTGTAAGTTTATATCTCACTGCCAGAATATTTAATGCACCCAAATGACATGTGATGCACCCAAAGGCTCCTAAGTGGTGAAATGTATTCTCAGAAGGGCCCTCTTCCACCAAATATTAATACATTGATACATTGCTTGCGTAGAGATGCTCCGTGGATTTCAACATTCAGACTCCTGTACACCACTGATGTCAAGGATAATTAGATACCACCTAAGAGTTCTTCTTTCTTAGCATTGCCAGAGTTAGGGCATTTCTTTTTTTCTAAAGATAAAATATATTCTTAGTTATGCTGGTGATCCAGAGGTCAGCTGGGTGAAGTAACATCTACCGTCTTTATGGGCACTTGACTTCCCAGCCTTGCCCTTGCTGGGAAGTGCTGTCTTTGATCAGATACTGATCTGATGAGGCTCCAGAGAAGACGAGCAATGATTATCCAGAAGAAGACACAATTTCCGTGATTCACCAACTCCTATTTTACCACCTCTTTTGGCAAGGTATTTACAGCTCTAGACCTGGCTTCTCTTTGCAAATCCAGCCCTTCATTTGTCATCCACTGCACCCTGTTCTCCAGCCCTTTGTGCTTTGTGGCTCTCAGGTCCAGGATGCAGGTGCTGTTGTGACCCACTGCTTCTCCCAAGATTTCTGCTGCTCTCTGCAATCCTTGCATGGGCAAATCACTCATGAATTGCACTCCCTATTCTTTTGCTTTATTGTTTTTATAGATACTAGTTTGTTTCTGGAGTTGTTGCGCACAAACATCTCTTCCCATGATAATGTCCAGGAGGACAAATTCTGTAGGAATGAAAAACTCCTCAAATTTTCCCTGACATCTTTCTCTCAAGCCATGTTTTTCAGAGGCAAAGAAATTATTCATACAGAATGGAACAATAAAGACTGGAACAACCATTAGTTCCTACCTACAATAGGAAGGAAAACGAGATCTAAAGAGGTATCTCAGGCCTCTAGTCTGTCTCTGGTACCCAGTACCTCTCCCTTGTTTTCCAACATTAGCAAAGATCTATTAGAGTATGGGGAAGACAGGCTCTACAGTGATTCTGTAAGGTTGGTGGAGGCATTTTGCCATGTCAGACGTAAGGTGAGTTCTTACTGAAAATTGCTCACTAGATCTGAGTACAGTTTTCTACCTTCCAGGAAAAATAAGCAAGAATCTTGATGAATAAAGCAGCAGGAAGCAGTAAGGAAATTGCTTCAGTTCATTTACCCACCAAGATTACATTAGATATTTTCCCCTTTTTATGCAGTAGAAGGCACATTTTATTTTTGCCAGATACAGTTCATCAGAATGACATCCAAAACTTCCTTACAAATACAAAGAAATCAAGTAATGCTTGATGCAGAGACAACATGTCAGCCTTCAGGGATTTGGGAAAAGAATTGTCCAAGCTCTTTCGATTTTCCATCTTCCCTGGGCAGTTATTCTTTCACCTTTGCTCCTTGCCACTGCCAGGTGGGAAAAACAAGTATTTTATTCGTGTTGTGAGAGTAGAAAAGAGTTCATCTCACAGATAGGCCCCACTGGGTTCTGTGTTATATAAACCATGCAGTAGAGCAGCATTATTGCTGGCAAGGAACATTGTGGGGTAGGAATAATTGTGAAATTTAACAATTGGGCTCACATTCATCTACTCCTTCATCTCAGCCTTTCCCATCACTGAAGATTGACTAGGATACAAACACACAGAAGCAGAAATAAAGATTTTTAATAGGTCAAATCTCTACAAATTAGAGTAGCTTTGAGGGGGTCAATAGAGGTATAGCAATTTACAACAGCTGCATATATCTCTCCGATGGCATATTTGTCCCATACGTATTTTTGGAAAGAAAGATTACTATAAAATTTTTCAAAAATACCTTTATAATGTTTTACACAAATCCCAAAATGCAGCTCAATAAATATTTTCAACATCCACCCTATAATCACACTGAGTTGTGAAAATTGTGCTGTTCTTTTGATGTAGTAAGTTGAGAGCTCTTACTGAATCAACTTTATAATGAATTCTTTCAGATCCTGATGAAAATGGTTCACTTACTAAGGAACTTAGCTTGATTTTGAAATTAATGTGGTAATTTAAAACTACTTTGGTAAAAAAAAAAAAAGTTTAATGACAGCTGAAGCCTGAGAAAGGATAAAAAAAAAAGGGAGGTTCAATGAATAAAGCATTTCTGCTTTTGCTCTTCTGGTTTAGCTGATGATGAGCATCAGTGCTGTTTTCCAGGACTATTATTTGTTATTGCATAACAAATAGTTCAAGTTGAGCTCTTTATGTGGTGGTCAGACATTACAGGAAATCTTCTACATGAAATTAGGAGTAAATTCTGGCTGCACTGAAACCAGTGTCAGAACTCCAGTACTGTGTTCTCAACTTGCTTCTAAGCTTCATAAATTAACTTTAATGACAAAAACTGAACAGCAGAAATTGAGGTAAATTGTGGACTACAAGTTCTTTGCCATCTTATATCCTGCAACTGCACAGACCTGCAATGTTCACACTTGATGTCTAAATTAATATAACTAAGGTCATATTCTGGATAATCACTAAGGTCATATTCTGGATACTACATTAGGGACGAGAACAGAAAAAAAAAAGGACTGTTTTCAGAGATCTGGACTGGCTTTTTGGTGAAAAACTATTCACATGTCCAAGAACAATATAATCTTATTTTCTCAAAGCATTAGGAAATGATTCATTATCTAATCTTATTTATATTATGGGCATTTGAGTTATTCTCTTACCCTTTTTCTAATCCTTAAATCCTAGCTAAATGGATTATGCCACCATAATTTCCCTTTGAAAAGCCTGCCTCTGATTGCCTAATGGACAAAAAATAAATACCATCATATGTCAGCACTGGAGCCAAGGTCCCATCTGAGGTAAATGGGTATTACTTGCCCTGAGATGTTATGATTTGCCACCATTTTTTTTTTTTTGCATTCACATCCATTAAGAGATTGTCCAATATTTTAGGGAGAGAGAATTTCAGGAATTCCTAGTTATTGTCTAAACCAAGCACGACTGCGTGAGCTAGTCAAATAAGTATTAAATATCATGCATTAAATATAGATAAATATAGATTGAAATGAAAGCAACATGTCTGACCAGCTGAGTGGAACGGGAGAGGATATTAGATAGAAAAACATAAACTTCTACCAGTTCTAGAATAGTCATTTTCCCCTCATGAATCTTTCCAATTTCTTACAAATGTAAGTGACCAAATTATTCAAACAACTTGGAATATATGAAGACAGAAGGCCTATTTCTTTTCCCTGAGAATCACACTAGTAGCTATGTTCTTAGGAGATGGAGGTGGGTTTCTTTTTCTGCATAGAGGTTCTAGTTGTAATATAGCACCTCTGGGAATCTCAATCCACATTTTCAGTCCTTGGCAATTCTCTTTGTGCCAGTATGGCTGTACTTGTTTGTAAGGTCACCTGCAAAACGTGGACACAATATTTTGGTTTAACTATTGAAGGCAAACTAGTCTAACAGTGTGTGGTTGCTCCAAAAATCACCTCCATCCTTCCTCTCAGCATACTAAAAGTCAGCAACAAAACAGCCTGGACCAAAGACTAAACCATCAGACTTTTCTCTAAGGCTAGTTGGTTCATAAAGACATTGTCTTTCCTTCTGCTGAAATGAGACTAAGATATGCGTGTCATCTGAGACCTTTATTTTGTTATATGGTGTCCGTGACCCATAGGATCCAGTTCATTTCCATAGCAATTTATTGACCGATGAGAAACCAAGGCAAAGATAAATTAAGTGCCTTGCCGAAGGCTGAATGAGGAGAGGTAGTGGAGCAAGGAATTGAACTCAATTTTCCTCAGTCCCAACTTGATATCCTAACTCTGGAACCATCTGTCACTAAAATAATATGAAGTTTAGAATAAAATCAGATGCTATACCCAGTTTTTCTTATATTTGCCTAGCATAACATTTGATTCTGTTACTTTTCCTCTGTTAATAGAAATGCACAAGATACTGATCCAAAGGAGAGTTTCTTTTGATTTATGATAAGCTTCATAATTGTAAGTCTGTCTAAATATGAGATTCCATGAAATTCAAAGATGATATGATAAAATATTTGAGATGATTTTCAGATTCCTGAACAGAATTTCCTTTTAGATTAGTCATGGACTGGTGTTTTGGGTTTGTTTGTTCAGGGGAGGTTTTTTGCTTCGATTTTTAGGAAAAAGATGAGTTTGTTTCTCTGAGAAAATCAGAGCAGCAATTTCATTGAGGTTTTGTAACATTCCCTAGATCGCTACCGTGTTATCCTCAGACTGTCCCTTTTATGACTTATCCATATTTATTAAATAATACAAATGATACTAAAATAGGGCTGATCACTGAAGCACTGAAGGATATAGCTGTTTACAGAATTGTTTTGGGAAATAAGCGATGGAAAAATTAAGGGTGCAAAAGTAATGAAGGGTATAAAATGTAAATCAAAAGAGAAAAAGGCAAGTCCCGACGAAATCATCTTGGTTTCTGATAAATATTTTCCCAACTAGTACCTATACATATACAGTACCTATACCTATATCAGTCTATAGTGCAAAGTCCTCCTCTCCTGTCTGCCGAACACTAGCAGGCACATGGCAAATAATCCTGTTTGCAAGAAGAAGATGCTTCAAAGGTTGAAGAGTTGGTAATGAAATAGTTAACACGGGAGAGGAAAAAGTCCTGAACATATTGACAGCCCTGACTTGTGTACCCACACTTCAACTGGCAGCATCAGGGAAGGAAGTTAGTAAGAGGCTGGTATGTATTAAGAAGGAGGCATATCTGTAACAAAGCCAATCAAATTACATTTTTACTTTATAAGGCCCTGTGGTGGTTAGACCAAATTTGGAATATAATGTCCAATTTCAGTCGTGAGAGTGGAAGACAGATGTAGCTAAAATGGAGAAAGTACAGGAGAGGGCAACCAGGATGATTAATGCACTGGAGAAGGCTAACACAGTAGCTGAGAGAATGATGAAATGGGAATTATTTAGCCTCAAGGAAAGGTGATTAGGAGGTGAACTGACTGAAATATTTAAACTACCTATGGGTTATTATACAATTAAGCTCAAAGATCAATTTGAAGTTTCCTGACAGACCAGAAATAAGAGATGCAGGATTAAACACACAGTTCTCCCGGTCACGGTGGTACACAAGCGAGCTGCAGGAGATGGCTGCGGTGGGCAGCAGCAGAGCTGTTTGTGCTCCAGCCTGCCAGTGTGCAGAGCCTTGGAGTGACCTGCTGAAACTGGTAGGAGCTGAAGGCTCATTCCCTTGCAGCAGCAGCAGCAAATGCCTCCAGCAGCAAAACTGTCCTGGGCAGAGCAGCCTCTCTGCTCAACCCAACGAGCTCCAAGAAACAGAGCTCATTGCTTTGCTTCATATCTACATAGTGAGTGAATGTCCAGCTCCCAAACAGAGTGGCTCAGGCTGGGTCTGAACCTGAGCTCCATCCCACCTAGCTCTGGCAATCTGGAGTGAAAGATGGGGTCTTTCTCCCCACCAAGATCCAGGTAGTCACTTCAGTTCCAACCACGGTCACTGAAGAGAGGAAAGACGCTGCTCAAACACAGCTCATGCCCAGCAGAGGGTAGGTGCCTAGGACAGGTGAAATGAGTTGCTCTCTGTAGGTCCTTTCTCTCTCTCTACAGTCTCCACCAGCAGCCTGGCTCCTACCTAGGCACTACTCCCAGGGCCACCATCAGCAGAGTGCTCCTCAGTTGTGAAATGGATGTGAGAGGTCACAGGGATGCAGGAAAAACACAAACTGGGGCCAGATTTTCCCAAAGATAGAGGATACTGAAGACGGGATTTCGGTCCCCAGGGAAAACTGCAAGAGATGATGAGGAAAGGTAAAGAGTTCAAGCTCACTTACACTCTCTTGGGAATCTCGAGTTAAGCAAAATTTTTTGATGAACTAACGGTTCAGTTTGTCACTGATGGATGAAAGCTGTGAACGGGCATTGAGACAGCCCTGGCACGGCACTTAAACAAGGCAGACTAGGAAAAATAAGCAGTACCTGAACAAAGGAAGGGAGTGGATACAGTGGCTATTAACAGTGAAATATGATGTTTTTAATTAGCAAATGCTAATTGTAGGACAGGATATACAGTGGAATGGACGCCTCAAATCTCAGGTGAACGCAGGTGATAGCAAAATACTATTAATCTGAAAAGGTATAATGAGGAAAACAAAGTGAGAGAAAATGGAAAGGCTGATTGTTCCTTCAAGCAAGAAAATGTTATTATCAATAAAAAAATAAAGTGCAGCCTGTTTTTCTCTGTACAGATACATTTTTTATACAGCACAAGACTGTTTGAATTTTTTTTGCATTGAGAAGAAGCATTCTGTGAAGCCTAAAAATGAACAATATTAATTTTCCAAAATAGTATAGAGTAAATTCAGTAAGGCAACAAATATCTGCAGAATAGGGATGGATTCCACAGCAGCGATGTTAGCAAGATGGGGGGGGAAAAAATAAAGGAAAAGGAAGAGGATGAGAAATGAAGATTTATAAAATTAATGCGCAGAACAGAACAAGAGAATACGCCAATGCATAAACAGATAATAATAAAAAAATGTATCAGACAGAATGATAATGTTTTCTACTTTTTTTTCAATTAATGTCGAAGTAATTTTAATAGTGAATAAAGTACTTCCTGATGAACGCATTCTCCTTCAGAATGTACTGGTGTTTTTTGTATCATCTGTGTGACAAAAAATCAACAAGATCATAATTCTCCCCTTGATTTTCTCTTTTTAGAAAAATGAACCTGAGGCTGATGAGTAAAACACAACTTGCTGCACAATTAGAATTCAGTGATCATATCATTAGATCTGAAATATTTGCAAGAAAAAGACATAGCATCATTTATTGCTCTTACTATAGTCAGTCATTTAGAGAATGTAGAATGAGTTTAAAAACGCATCTAGAATGCAGTATTTCACAGAAGAGAGATCATGGTGTACTAGTAAATATTTAAGAACAGATAAAGGTGATAAAATCAGAATTAATTCCATCAGAGCCCACGAGATTTCAGCTGAAGACTTTAGAAGCTGCATACAGTTTTGCTAAAGAAGAAGATGACAGATATACAGAAATGGCCCCAAATGCAATCTATCCTTGAAGAAAAGTAACACTAGATCTTATGCCAAACCTGACCTTTTGTTTTTTTGTAAGATAATACAAAATAGTCTGATTTTTACTGGGTGGACACGCACAGTGAATGTGAAGAGAGACTGCAGTTACTGGGACTAATTACGCTGTAAAAAGCTGAAGTAGGAAGGTTATGATAAAAGCCTAAAAAGCAGCTTCTCATCCCTCCTCAGTTCTTTGTGGATATGTTTGTCCTCCCATGCAATGCAAGTACAAAGGAAGCACAACAAAAATGATCACTTGCAAATTCAAAAGCACTAACTTTACAGCTTTCAGTGGTACTGCTAGCTGACCAAGGCTCCTTGGCCCCTGAGAGAGAGCTTCTCTCTTTCTAAAGGAACCAAACATGAATAAAGTCTTGATTTAACCACAGTTCCATATTCCCCGGTCCAATTGCACCATGCCTTTTTTTGAAAAGTGTGAAAGGGTTTGGTAAACTACGCTTTATCTCCTTATCTTCTTATTTGTCTCTATTACATAGCACTTGCCTGTGACGTGATGGTAGCTATTGGACTTGGAGGTCCCATGCTAAGTCCAAGAGAACATGCTATGGCTGGTAATGGTGCAAAGAGGGACAAGAGCTTCTCCTCCACCCAATGCTGCTAACATATATATATATATATATACACAAGCAATATATAGAGATGGGCAGCATGTCAGCTAAGCAGTCCGTGCCTCAGTTTCCCACTTACTAAGAGCTAGAGAAGAAAAAGCTTCCCCCTGCACAAAGCAGATGGCCCTCACCAATACAGTCTGCAGCGTGCAGTGGTATCTTCAGCTGCTAAATGCAGCAGAGTTGCACAGTTACCAGCCTCATGCATGGCAAGGGGGAATATTCACGCTTACAAAGCCTTACATTTTTTTTTTCCTCCCGCCTTGTCTTCCCCTCCGAGTGCCCCAAACGTGTGCAGGGGGAATGACACGGGGATGGCAGCTGCGGGAGGGCCGGTGGGGACTGGAGTGCGGCTTTGTCACTTTAATAAGCTGCTGCTCTTGCAAAAATGGCTCCAGTCTCTAAACTTAACCCCTGAGAACTTCAATTATTTTATCCACCAATCTTTCGGATTACTGACACCCTCCAAGGGAAAAGCTGTTGTCTTAGATTAACCAAAGCAGCTATAGTGCTGTCTTCCTTAGAGACGGAAGATGACTTAGCTGTCTTATCCTTGGAAAATCTCTATAATCCGAAGATTAATCCAGAAGACCCTGATCTCGTTGCAGCAAAAGGCCATTCCTAACAAACTGCTTTCTTTCTAGCAAAGCTATCTCTTCGCTTTCTCTTTCAGCCTAGAGTAAAAAGAGCTGTAATTGTCCTAATAAAAGCATTTTAGCATCACGGATAGCAACTGTCATAATATAATTTCTTGCCTAGATGAAATTTATCCAGAGAGTGAAACGGTTCCTACACTCCTCACTAGGAAAAGCGAGCTAATTGCCATCAGTTAAACAGAAGCATCGAGGAGACAGGATGAACACAGCTTTCCCTTGGATCTCCTGCAGATATCTAAGGCTTGGTGCTGCACATGTGTTCACTTTGCAATCAATGTGGGCTACAAAATAATGCACACTGCCTACCTGAGTGCCTTCATCAGCCTGATTTACCTCCCAGGCTCCTCTTTCAGGCAGGTCTGCTGGTCTTGCACACAGAAGGATGAGGCACAGCCCGCTGCAAGGTTAAACCAGGCTTTGTCCTCCCAATAAGAGGGAGAACAGCACAAAACAGAAACAAGCCCATCCTGCAAAAGAAGCGCAAAGCAGCTGAGCACTTCAAATACAAAGATCATCCAATTCTCAGTTTTGGTCTGCTTTAGAGACAGAAGAAAAACATTCTGCTTTTAGCAACAAAACACAGTCCCTGACCTACTGCTTTTAAAATACCTAATCGATCAATCTAGCTTTGCCTTTTTCCATTTTTTGTGTGAAAGATGGTATGTATTTTGAAAAGAAAAGTCCAAGAAAGCTTGACTGTGCGGTCAAAGCAGAAGCCGGACCTAAAGCACATAGTAAAAGTTGGGAATGTCCCTCCTGCTCTGGCCAAGGCAGCGAGGAGGGCAGAGTCCCAGCACGAGCAGAGCACTGGGTGCCAGGGAGTACTGAAGGCTGCTCGAAGCCAACTGCAAAGGAAGCCAAGTTAGTTATCACAAACTAGTGATCGTGGGACATCATTTTAGACTGTGACCTTTGGAAATGGTTGGAAGCACCTGCAAACCATCCCAGCTCCGGAGGGCATTTGTACAGCACGAAACTAAAGGTGGCCTCACAGTTGGCAGAAAACGTGTGGGGATTTTTTTGTCTGTTTACGTTTATTTGTACACAGACAGTGGCTTGCTGGCTGCTTTTCCTAAATTACTGCCCTCTGCATTTCCTCGGTTTTACATGCACTGCAGTTAAGCCACTTTTTTTTTTTTTTCTGATAAATATGGAAACTTGATGACTTGAAAAAAAAAAAAAAAGCCTTCCATGTCAATTCTGCAGTTCATATTCATGCTGAGATTGTATCTAATTTTGAAAATCTTCACACTTGTGCCCTGCCATCATGTGTAATCTTTTATGCATGGCTACCTCCACTGCTGCCGAAGCAGTTGCTATGCGACAGATGAACCTGCTCCGTGGGGCCCTGACATTAGTAAAAGCAAATTGACCACAGGAGCACTAATCTAGCATGAAAAGCAGTTGGTGCCGTGCGTTTCCTAGAGAAGGATTACCTAATCAACAAGCAAAACCTCCTCTTAAACGTGAGCTGAATTACCTGCGTCTGGATTTCCCCCGTTTCGCACCTTTTTGCTACACCAAATCATCCCGAAGAGCGGAGTCTATGCAGGTGCATCACTCAAGAGGAGCAGGGAGCAGATTCTTCTGCTCTCACCCTGGCCTGCTCGCAAATATGTCATCCTGGCTGATAGGTGCTGCGACTTGTTTCTCCAAGGTTACCCAAAACTGGTAACGAAGACAAATAAAGACAAAGGACGGCCAGGAAACGGTGAATGTCACCCTCTGATCACATCACGGATAATCCGCATGAACTTTAAGGGCCCAGAAAGGGTTAGAGGCGGAGGCGATCACGTAATGCACAAGGAGCCGGGGCAGAACGCTTTCATCTCCAGCAGCACCGCAGCAAACGGCTGCGTTTCGTGGAGAAAGCCATCTCAGGGGGATTATACTTCACCAGCCAGATCACTACTAACATCGTTATTAGTGATTTAACCCTGCAAGTACTGGGCAATTTTCTCTGAATCTATCACCAAACACATGATTACATTAGAGAAAATGAGTCCTGACTCGCATAAAGGTTCAGCTGACCTGTACCCTGGCTGCTTTCTGAGCAGAATAAGGCTGATAATCTACTGTTTTCTCCTTGAGGTAAAAGGCTTTTTAACCCTTCTCTGGTCACCAGTAAATAGGTGCTGGGAAAAGCTGAATTACTGGTGCTCTGCTGCTGAAAGATTCAGATTTGCCCAATCAAGGACACCTGCAACTTCACTATACCCCAGTGAGGGGCAATTTGTTACAAGAAGAGCAGGTTTTGCCTGTCAGTCTGTTTTCTGTTTTGGTATACCAGAAAGAAGTGTGTGTATACATACACACATACTGTATATACATGTATATGTGTATTTATATGTGTAGAGCATATAATGCTACTCATGTTATGATCACTCAGAAACAGCATCTCATTGACTGACAGTAAAACCATACCTTGATTGCCGCCCTTTGAGTGAAGCCCATTTTTTTTCACCCATTTAGTCTGTTTCAGCCCACTAACTCTGCCCAGATAAGGTAGACCAACTTTCTCAGGAGATATTTGGAGATATTTGGAACATGATGAGATTTTGATGACATCTTTATAGGGGTAATACTCAAACCTGATGCATCCTAGGGTTTATAAAAGCATCTCAGATTGGTAAATGTCTTCACTTTCTACAAAATCTTATTCTCTTCTTTAACTCTTGGTATATCGCAGAGTCTGACCACAGTAGCAACTACAACAGAACTTGCTGTCTTTACAGTAATCATTGAATTTAGCTCATCCAATGGGTTTTATTTCTAGTGCTAGTTCTGTTTATGACTAAACTCTTGTCAAGGCGCACGGCACAAGGGTGACTGGCTGTACTCTGACGGACGCAAAGGGACTTAGTGGTGCAAGTTCCATTAACCTTAATAGGATTCATACAGCTAAATCCCCACCCTGAATATTTAACCTCCACTGTCTCTGTCTCTTCTAGTCTGTATAAATTGCCTTGAAGAGTGGAATAAACAAATGGGGATATACTGACTTTGGCAGAGTGTTTAAAAATACACAGCATACATCCAGCATACCCCCATGCTGGTCTCAGATGGGTCCTGCACTCCAGGACCAATTGCTCCACGCACATCAGCACCACAGTGACTCACCTTGCAAGTCATGACCTACACACACATAAGTGGGTCTTTAAGCTGAGCTCTAGATCGTTTCAAACTTATACTAACAGCCTTTTGTGCAAGACTGTCTACTACCGCAGCTGGGGAACTATCATATTCTGTATTTTCACTCTGATCCATCACAAATGAATCAAGGTCTGTTGTAGGACTAATAGGAACACCGTAAAGCTTTGCTCCTCTGCCAGTACCGTTCCATCTATTTTCATGATCACTTTAAATACATTTTTTCTTGACCCAGATTTAACTAGCTGCTTCTCTCTCTCCCTCTTTTTCCTCCATCCCTTTCCCATAGCATGTTTGTGTGCCATTCAGTATATTCATACATATATATATATATATACACACTGCAAGAGAGGAATAATATTTACTTGAGTTGTTTCTGCAAGCCCTTTTAGCATGTGTTGCAACCCAAAGAGAAGATCTGTGCGAGCTGGCCACCCCATGAGCCAAGCCCAGCTGTAGGAAGCTGTAAATGTGCCTCAGCAGAGCATTTCACCTGAGCAAATAAGCACTGCTGCATTGCAGGGTACTTCAGCTGAGGTTCAGGGCTGCACGGATGCTGCTATTTCCACATTTAAGTGCCCCATCTGGATATATTAGCTTGGGCAGGTGCTAGCTCAAGGCTTTCTTTGCTGTACTTCATTACACAGAATAGATACATCTCCACTTGTTAGGCACGCTCTCCAGTTCCCTTGGTCACCCTGCTGTCCTTTCTGGCACCTGTTTCAGCTTGAATTGGTTTTCCTTTAAGGTAAGTGATGAGAATTACACAGATGAGATTGTTCAAAACTCATCAGTGTGTTGTACAATAGCATTAATATTTCCCTCTTTCTACTAGAAATACCTCTCTTAATGGAGCCTGTGATCACATCTGGGGCTTCTTCCTGTATTCCTGTTAATTTTGTCTCTCCTATTGTTCATTAGTGCTTGTTTTCTGCCCTAACAGCCACTTCCTTTCTGAAGCAGTCACACAAATTATCATTAAGCAGGGCACTGCTCAAGCTTTCAACGGCTACAATTAGGTTTTGGGGTTCCATGTGGGAGGACTGCACCAGACAAGAACTATAATCCTTTCTTTATTCTCTAATGATCATTACGTTCTCAATATATTAATAAAACTCATTTCCTATCCTTCTGGACATGCAAGACAAAAGTAATTAAAAGAGAAATTAAGAAGCTCTTGTTGTATGTAATAACAGCAAGGGTCCAAATCCAGCTCTCATCAAATCTCCAACAGCTGGACTCTGCGCCCAAAAATGTCCCTGGGAAATCTCTCACAGCCTCCAGAAGGGCAAGGTCAGGCTCATCATGAAGGAGGTGAGAGTTTCATGTTTACCTCTGTAGGCAGAAACTTCCCCTGCAGCACTCGGTGTGAAAAGAGCAACTTTCTCCTCTTCCAGGTCTTAGCATCTTTGGTGAGTTATTTTCCCTGGATTCTGACCGCGTGTGATTCCTACTCCAGTCTCCCTGTGGAATGGGAGTGGAAATGCTTCGAATGCAGCTCATGCAATTTCCTTTTTTCTTTTTCTTGATGAAAACAATGGGTAAATATGCCACATGCTTTACAGCAAAATGTTCCCATTTCAGCGTTTGTGACCTTTCCTCTCCTGTTCCCATGTCTCTGAGAGGTAAGTCTCTCCCTGACCACACAGCCCACGAGGGACTGAGCAATGCCAGGAATGGAAATACATGAACTCCAAACTCAGAGCCGGGAGAAGAGAATAATAAGAAAAATCTGAAGCCCAAACTTATATGTTTCATGTGATGAAAACTAATTATAAAATCGGAATGCATTACCATAATTGTTTATATCTGTGTTTTAAGGAATTTGCTGTCTTCTGAATCTAATAAACGAAGGAACTGAAGCTTGACTGCTACAACAGTTTTTAATCTGTTTGGAAATTAGTCCAAACAATGAAGAAATGCTTTTCGGTATTAAAAGAAAACGTTACAGTAAGGAAAGAAAATGGAAGGGGAAAAGAAATCCTTAAAAAAAAAAAAAAGAAAAAAAGAAAAAAGAAACAAACAAAATTCTTTGATTATTAATTGGGAATAATCAGGGGCAGAATGTGCCTGGCTTGCTTGGAGCACAGGAGGAGAACCTAGGGAGCCCATGGCTCTCCAACCCCACAAATCCCTGGTGGATCCCATATATTGCTCCACAAGGAACCCGGGCACCATTGAACCTTGTGCTGGGCACCCGTGTCTGCTTGTGAGCTCTGTGTCCTCTCTGAGGGTCAGCAGCAAATGGATGTGCACAGGCTTGCCCCACTAAGTGGGAATATCTGACAGATCTCACCATCTCTGCACTTTCATCAGTCTCCACAAGACAGTCCTCAATATCTCCACAAGATAGAGAAAACACCAGACAGAAAAGAAGCACTTAAAAGTAGCCAGAGCAGGCAGAGGCTTAGCATTAGCATGGACTCTTCATCTCATTCTTGGCCATAAGCAGGAAATTATTTTCTTTTCCCTTATATCTCACTTGCACAGCCATTCACCCCATCATACCGTGCATACAGTTGTTAAACATGCCTGAGATTAGACAAGGCTTTGTCAAAGGTTGCAAGGTACCCAGTTTTCTGTCAGACGGGAGGAGGACCGTGTAGGAGGTTGGTGTTATCAGACACACCAATGAGAACATTAGTGGCACGAAGGCCAATGAAGCCTCTAAAGCCAACAGCATTTTTGAAATCCATCGCTGCCCAGTTTTTGATAGACATGACCAGAAGGTATCACCCGAGTTTCAGCTTTCGCTCAGGTTCAGCAAAGTCTCCAAGCTTTGTGTGAGCAAGCAGAGCGAACAACCGTATTTTGGTGGTAGAAGGGATCTTTCTGGTGCTCTCAGTCCAATATTTAGCACCCACTCATTTTGCAAGGAATTGTAAACACAGTAACACCGCCTTTGAGCACTGCAGGGATTCAGAAGTGCTCCAGAAATGAGCAGAATTCCACATCTGTGACTCAGGCAGAAACAAATCCTTTGACATTTTCCCCATAGAAGCCAGTTTAAAAGTCTCCTTTTAATCATGATTTGGCCAAAACAACCTTGTGCAAGGGTAAAACAGTGAATGCCAGACCCTTGTTGCAATATGAGTATGTAAAAGATTCCGGTCATTTTGACCATCCAGGGAAGCAAAGTGTCCTGGCGGCAGAGTTCAGCTGTCTATCTGCCAAGCAAGGTACAGTGGTGTGAATTTCTCACCTGTGGCTTGCCACAAAAAAACAAAGTTTTCTGGAGGACACTGTGTTTCTAATCAAACTTTTATGCATGTCCCACACATTTCTGAAATTTCTGCAGCAGTAAGTGTTTGTATGTAGGATATAATGGTATTATTTTCAGGGGCATTAATGGCATTATTTCAGGGGCATCTATTTAAGTGATGCACGAGAGAGGAATTTGTCTCCAGCTTTCTTGTTCCCATTAGCTACACAGCAAAGCATTTCAAACCCTTTGGAATATTCACTTTTCTAAAGCACAACCTCCCAGAAGGAGTTTAAAATCCCAAATAAGATAAAATAATTAAATGTAATAATAAAATCCATGGATGGATTTATTTTTTGAGTAAAATCCAAAGCTAAAGATCAATTTGCAACACTTTAGACAAATTCTGCTATTTAGAAAACAGCACAGCTTTTGACTGGGTCACATACTTTTATTATGCATTTGTCCCGGCAGGACAAGTGCAGTCCATGGCACTGCCTTTCAGCTAACAAGAATGGCAGTGCCTTAGGGAATATGATTTCAGCTGCCTCCTGTGTGACACAGCAAATATCCAAATCTGGATATTTCAATCAGAAATCCTTCAATTTATCTAAATTTCCTCCAGGCTCCCTGCGTAGCCGCTCGCACCGTTTATTTTGCCTGCTCTAACAAACTGTTTGTTGTTGCTGCAACAGGAGCCTCTCGTGAGGACACAAACACCACGGCTACGGCTCACACGTGGAAAGAGCCATTCATCTGACCCGTCCTTTGATGCTCTCAATTTTTATATTCTTTGTATCAAAAGATTGGTCTACTGAAATCATCATGAACAAGCTCAACACTTTTACCTTTCAGTCATATTTCTACATCAGCTTTCTTTCCTCCCCCCTAATTTTCTTTTGTACGTCTTCCTGTGCCTGTAAATGCCCAGAAAAAGCTGTATAGTATATCCTTTTGGGTCCCAATTAAGATTCTGAGCTGCTGTTCTCTGTATGATAACAACCTGAAGTGCTGACAACACGCTACCTGTCAACAGGCAAATGAAGGCCAACCATCTGTTCTACTATAAATTGTCTCCATTACTCTCAACTTGAAAATCCGCTTTAAAGACTCCCCAATTATCCTGTAACCTGAGCCAAATGATGCAATATTATTTTAACTAGAATCGTCATTGTGTACCAGAATAAAAAAAAAAAAAACAAACACAAAAAGCTCTGAACAAAGAAAGATTTTTGAAAGGCAGTTTTCCCTCTGATTCTTGTGTGCACGGCTCTGATGTGCATGCTGGAGCGGCTCAGAATCGCAGCGGCAAAGAGTATCAGATTACTGCGGGTTGAAATCCTGAATTTCAATGGATAGAAGCCGGCTGAGCACTCCGGCTCGGGAGCCTTTTGTCTCCAAACAGTGTAATTACCAACCTCCTGGAAAGAGCTGAGCGCTGCGAGGCAGCGGGGCCGGGCCCAGTGCTGCCCTGGGGACCACAGGGCCATTCCGTGCGGCGTCACACCGGGGTCGCAGCATCCTCCAAACAAGGTGCCCAGCACGGCCCTGCAGCAGGGCCAGAGCTGAGATGTCAAAGGAGAAGACTCCAACTGGCTTGATTTGGGTCTGTGACCAGCACGTGGTTTGTTCTTGAATCTGGGTGAGCAGAAGCCATCTTGCAAAGCCAGGCCCTAAAGGACAGGGTCAGCTCTTGCCTGTGCCCCTCTTTTCCTGCCCTTAGGACATTGCTTATTTGCTAGACCACCTTCAAACACTCCCATTGCTTGCCAGCTTTTCTCCTTCACACACTCCAGGCTCTCCCTCACATGAACGAGAGGCTTGCAAGAGCTTTCCAAGTTACAGGAACGCAACCTTCTCCTTTCTTTCCACACTCAGGACATTTCTGAGCAGGTTTGCCAATAGTCCAGAGGTAGCACCTGCACTTCTGCCATGTACATTTGCAGCCTAAACCATCCAGAGTAGCAACAGATGGTGTGCAAGGACTCATTCAGCTGGAGTAGGCTACTACTACTTTGTAAAAGTCTGCTTGGGAATGCACAAAAACGCAAAAAAAAAAAAAAAAGTTTGGGAAGTGTTTCCAACACCATGTTACATCACTGTAGGAAGAAGCTAAGATAGGACAGAAATTCAGAATCAGAAATTCAGAATTTATATAGAAGTAAATAAGAATGTACCCTGCCAGGCAAAAGGACTCTAGTCCACATTTTCTCCCCAGCAGCTGGTTCAAACAGGCAGACCAGTCTTAAGAGCATCCCAGAAAGAGATTCATCTTTTATCATACAAATCTCCACACCACCACAAACACCAGGCCTAAGGATTTTTAACCAAGATTCTCATCAAGCCAGTACTTTGATCACAAAGTTGAGATGTAGATTTGTGGTAAAAAAAATTTGGAGTGATTTTTTTTGAAATATCTTTCTACAGTGAAAATATATTAAAAATCTACCCATAACCCATCCATACTTTTTTAACAACTAGAGATTACAGATGGCAGGGATATCATTGACTGAACAGAAAGAATAAAAACACACATGGGCTTAGCTTTGAAGGTGCCTGAGTCAGAATGTGAATTAAAATAAAGGATTCTACTGGAAAACCTGCAGGCATCTTCAGATCAATCTTCAGGTGCAAGTGTTAAATTAAACCTTCAAAGACAGCAAAGAAGAAAATCCAAAACAGGGAGACACGGCATGCAAATGCTTTCATTACTGTGATGACTTCCACAAAGCCATTCACCTCTATAATGCCTTAGTGACAAGTCACTGCTTGTAATCTGCAGTACTTCAATGACACAGAAAAGCACTGCAAATCTCTGTAAAACACTTCCCAGCAAAGCACCAGTGCTTGATCCCAGGTTAGAGGTCCAACACAATTGAGTAACTGCTTGTAGGTTGTCCTGTGCTCAGGACTAGCAGTCCTGAACCTAGCAGGAGCAATATCTCAGTAGCAATATCTCTTGGGCACTTAGCAGGGAAGATAAGCACAAGGGTTATGGAGGATGAATAAGCAATAACACAGTTGTCTATATTACGAGAAAGAATTTTTGGAGGTTCACATTTTTTCTTTCATTCAAAAGGAGAGACTGAAATCTGTAGAATGTACCAGATATTTCTAAGAATTCAAATGAGGCAAAGGTAAGAAATTAATTTAAGGAATCAGAATCATACCTGTAAGTGAGTACGTAAAATATGTAAGTGAGGGCAGGTGCTCCACTTCTAAGATATGGTGCAAGTTGCAGACTTCAACAGTGCTAGCAATATTGATTTGGCATGACCCTTGGGGCATGGCTTTCAGCTTTTGAACCTTAAACGGTTCCTCCTAGAAATTTCAGCATAAAAAGAAAGACTGTCTCCTGCTTTCATTATTAAATTACTGTTGGTGTTGCAGAATGTGTTAGGTTTGCAATTCTCCTTCCTGAACTTGTAGCCCAAGGTTTGATCCATTACAGTTCTGTTTTCCTTTGCGATAGCAGCATCCTATATTTTCTGCTAGCATTTGCCACTTCCTCCTGGTCTAAACACCCAGAGGAATTGACACAGAAGTCCTTGAGTAGTTCTTTTAAAATCAATAAATCACGGTGCTGTTGCAGCTCTGCCAGCTTTTTGTGGTATATAGTCTGAAACTAGGACAACAACTTAAAAAATAATTGACAACTGTGGCAGCTGTGTCCAGGATGCATTGAAAGAGTTGGACATTACCCTATGCCATATAGAGTCTATCTGTACATACTTTTCCTGCAACAAGCTCCTTGATGTAAAGAAATCCTGGATGAATTGCCAAAGTTCGTAAAAAGTTCCTCAATTATTCATAGAAGCTCTTCTATTACTAAATAAACTCCATTATTAACTTGAACAAAACTCAGACAATATAATGTTGCATTAAATTTTGATTAAATATGGAGTAAATCTGGAGAGAATAAAGGGAATAGAGTTTATTAAGTTTGTACTCATATCACCTTCTAAGAGAGAGCAGCTTAGCAGCATCATTTCTCATGTCTCAAACCAATCTGAATCTTGTATGAAATCTAGCTCAAGTTACACCCTCACATCCAGATACCAGGATACCCAGAACAACAGGATATTTCAAATGCACCATCAGTACTGACAGCACAACTCACTCACTATTTGTGATTTTTTTTTTTCAGAAAGGGCCTCCAAGGTTATAAGTCTCAAGGTATAAAACTAGGAAGCTGGTCAGATGACCTGACTGCTTACCCTAGGGATGAGCTCTGCCAAACTGCATGTGCTCCAGCCAGGAATGGCTCTTGGAAGATTTGGATGTGACCTTCTGAACAAATATGTCACAACAGCATCCCACAAAGAGTGGAATGTGTTCTATATAAATACCTATTGACTGATGTAATGAACGATGTGGGAAGGAAGAAATGTATATTCAACTATGTGACAGGTATTTCAAAGTATCACATAATTAGCTTTGTTTGGTTATTTTAATTTTGTTTTTATTGGCAAGATGCAGTATGAAAAAATCTACTAATTAGATAGGAAGTTCCCCTGAAGACATCTATCAACTGTTTCTATTAATACAGGCAACTGTGAGTAGGTAGGAAGGAAAAGTATTCAGAAGCAACTTTTAGCTAATTAAACTGAGGACTGGATGCAAAATACTTCTCCCCCAACAACAAATGCTCAGTCACATTTCCCAGACAACAGGCTAAAAAGTTTTGTTCCAGAGTGAAAGATAATCCAGGAAATGAGGACCCTATCAGGTTTTTAATTCCGACCTACCTTATTTCTCATAGCTTCAGCACAGCAGCAGGAAGTTTTTTACCTTTACGAAGTGCTGTTCTCCATCCAGAAGGCCACTGTCACTAGCAGTAAGAGTTGGGCATCACCAGGGCCAGCAGCCCCTGGTTTTGCAGCCTCTGACTGTTGCAGACACCAAAACTGTGTGTGGTCATAGAGCCTTTCACCATCTGCACTCCCTGGCCTGGCTTATCTGGAGAGTAATAACACCGAGTAGGATGATATTGCCAACTACAGTGTGACTTCTTCAAGACAAAAAAAAATTGATGTTTTATTCTCTCAACACACAAATTTAAAAAGATCTTTTCTGTTTCTCAGGCAGGCCAGCCAATTTGTTACACTGTCATCCAAGCTTCTGCTCTGCAGGCCAGGCTGCCGGTCAATTGAGGTTGAACGACTTAGGAATTCAGTAGCATCCCCAGAGGAAGCATTTGGATTTGATGGGTTTCAATAAAAGGTAGACATAACTTGGAGACAGTATGCTCAGGTCCTAATGATGCCAGAGGGTAGCAGGCAAGGAGCACAGGGTAGCAGGGAGCGTAGCAAGCCAATTGCATATGATTTAATAGATATTTGCTCAATATTTGAACCCTTTGCTCTGTTCTACCCGAGGAGCACAGATAGGACATAACATAGCCATGGTCTCTTTGCTGTATAAACTGGAATTCTAGCAATCCACACGTGGCACTTCAACGTGAAGCCTACGTAGATGCTTGGCATTGAGTTAGCAGCACTTTCACACTGCAGGACTGCAAGGCCTCTGATAAGATTAGCTAGGACATTGAAGACAGCTACCTGTACCTAGAAACCTGGACCTACCTGGACCTGAACCTACATCTAGAAATCTGGCTTAGAGAGGGCAAATAATTTGAGTGATGACCATCCTCTGGATGGAGAAGGGCTCTCTCTATGGATCAGGGACAACATTTGGCAAGAACGGAAGTAAGATGGGCAAGCACCTAAGAAGGAGAGATGGTCTTGGATAAACGTGAAGGACAGTCTATGGTAGCTGCTCTTTCCAACACAGGGCGGAGGCCTTCTGCAAGGCAGGAAGAGCATGGGATACAGATCCATGCATGTAGCAAGACAAGGCCTATTGAAGGGGAATCAACAGTCTATTCTCCCTACAAACCTGACCTTGAAAGAGCTAGGTGAATGTCCATGATTGAAACAAAAAACTGGCTTAATAACCTAAGTCATTATGTATGACTTTCACATACATAACGTAGATGTAGGTAAAGGAACAGCTGAACGGCAAATTTGCTAAATAGATACAGCACACACTGCTCTATGTAATTTCTCTCCACATTTATAAAATCACTAGATCTCACGCTTATTTTGCTTCCCTTCTCTATATCTAAATTCATATTCTTTACCACCTGCGTGTGTGGAATGGAATAAATAATGATTACCACTGTGATAGAGAACTACTGCTAAAATCCCAGTAAGTCATCAAATGGCTGTTACGTACAAAGATAATGCAGTCAATAGTGGTGCTTTTTCAGCAGGGTTAGGCAGCAACACTATATGTGCATGTTTTATTAGTTACAAAAATGGGTATTTCAGTATAAGCACCACATGTAGATCAAACTGACAGACTCCTTTGGGATTAAGCCCCATCACCTTCTGAATGCAAGACAAGCATAAAACCACTGCAGCAATAGGAAAAAAAAATCAGCTTAAAAATAATTAAACAGCAAGGCAGCCACCCATAATGATATTCAGCAGAACACATTAGGGACAGTTTGCTGGGAATGCACAAGAGCACTCCAGTTGTTTAATTAACATTGAAATGGCGGTTCCACAAGAACTAAAAATCCTGTTAATTTATGTGTCTCTTAATGATGCTCATTTAAATACTGTCAACTTTTCTCCAGTTTAATATTCATGATTTCTAGTCATTAAAACACCAGGCTCAGCTCATGGATTCACCGAGAAACACAAATTGTTTGATGATGATGATGTCAGTTCTTAAAAAGTTTTTTTCTCTTAAAGTGTAAATCTCTTGGTGCTTATAACTAGGGTCATTGTAATCTGGTTCTATAAATACCATTTTTATCATTCACATAATACAATAAACTACAATGTTCTCTCTCACCTTCAAAGGCAAGCCCTGCTCACATTGTCAGGGGTTATTTATATAAGGGTAGTTATCTTTTTATGATGGAGCATCTCAGCTGGTTAATGTAATGGCTTTATATATTGGGATACTAGGCTCAAGTCCCATTTCAGATTATAAAAACTATTTTCATCCAGGGCGGGAAACATTCCATTAAGAATAATTTTAGTGCTGAAACGACACTTGCAGCTGGATATTAAAAAGATATTGCCAAGGTAGGCAGGAATCAAATTTCGACCTACACAGAATTAGTATACATATGGTCTGAATTAATACTTGCTTGCGTGAAACTTTTGTTTTCATGTGGGCAAGACCTAGTACCACTTTTACACTTCAGTTTACTACAAAAACCAAAGGGAATCTCTCTTATTAGATATTTTACTAATTTTTCTAAGTAGTTTGTAGAAACTATTGACAAAGGACACTGGTCCAGGCTTAAAAGAGGTTACATACAAAGGGCAACTGAGATCTTATCAGCATACCAATTCCCACTGCACACCTTTAGGATCCAGCTGAGTTTCCTGTCTTAGGGATTTTTTAAATTTCTGACAGATTTTTAATGCATACTGAGATGCAA
>JAVCKT010014783.1:0-11967 GCA_032273925.1 Rhynchotus rufescens
GGTGGCCAGTGATAGGACTAGAGGAAACGGCCACAAGCTGAGGCACCAACAGTTCCACAGGAACTTAAGGAAACACTTCTTGACAGTGAAGGTGACAGAGCACTGGACCAGGCTGCCCAAAGAGGTTGTGGAGTCTCCTTCTTTGGAGATCTTTAAAAGCTGCTTGGACGCAGCCCTGTGCCATGTGCCCTAGATGACCCTGCGTGAGCAGGGGGGTTGGACTAGATGACCTCTGAGGTTCCTTCCAACCTTAAGCATTCTGTGATTCTGTGATTCTAAACATGTCTTTCTAGTCTTTCCTCAGTTTATACTTATTTCTCTCTCTTTCCAGGAATGCTATTTTATAGATCAATTTCTGATCTTTAAATCCTGTCTGATCAGGCCACATGTGTGATACGAACCAAACAAGACTGAACAGTGCTCCACTTCAGGTCTTGGAAAGCTACAGAACACATGATGGTAATTATGAAGAGCTTTCATAACATTGCTTCTTATCAATAAAGCTGAGGGGGAGGTAGACAAGTCTCTTCTTTTCAGCACTACATTTAAAGGAGTACAGATAGTCCCAAACACATTTATTTTCATTATCTAATTCTTGCCTTGTTACTGAAACAGGAAAACTAGGTATTATTCAGAAAGGACTGTGTTATTCAAAGCAGTACACGGCAGTAGCAATGTCTATAGGTTTGGAGCCTGACTATTTTTCTTAAAACTGATCTCTGAATACAGACAACACTCAAATTGCATTAAAACTGTTATTTTCGTGACAGCAAATATCTCTGAGCTTGTGTGTTAATCTGGAACTTTCCTGTATCACAATGCCCCAAATGCACAACTGTCAAACAGATTATTTCTGTGATTGATATAAGATGTATGGATATGACGTCAAGAAAAAGCTGCATTGTGGGACAAATGTCCCTGAGCTTTGGTACTATATTCCTGGAGAACTGGTGTATATTTGAATTGTTTTATCTCGATGTAATGCATAATTTTTAGTAGAAATCATGTTCACTTGCAGGAAAAAACATAAAAATCTCTCAAAACTGCACTTGCAATTCATATAAATTAGATTTGCTTGATTACCTCTTTAATTAAATGCACACATAAACACAAATATTTATTTAGAATGGGAGGGAATTTTGTCTTAGTCATAGTATAGTGGTTAATCATATATCATGCAAAACTACTAAAAGTAAACAGAAAGAGCTGATCTATAAAAATTAAAATTCATGAATGTCCTTTGAGGAAATTCCTGATTTAAATATTTGTGCTTAGAAATAAAATGCTGAAAAAAGTTTATAAATAGGCATTATCTTTGATGAATTTTATGTATTAATAAAAAAGCAAAACTCTAATATATATCAAAAATTTCCAATGTAAAAAAGAAAAAAAAAAAAAAGAAAAGAAAAAATCTCTTTAGGCCTATAATAGCCTAGGTTCTCCTTTAGAATGAAAAATATTCATGTAACATTGTCAAATGATGTTAGCTTTTTATTGTATTCACACCAGATATGAAATGAAATGACAGGTATTTTGTTATCAGTGCCGAGTAACATCCTATCTCACTAGTTTTTCCACTGAAATGAACAGTTATTTGACTAGAAATTCTATTAGGTTTGTGTATAATAGGTCTCTATAAATGAGAGAAATACTAAGTGGAAATAAACAGATTACCTTCTCATTGATCCATTCCCAAATTTGTCATTAAACTTAGTCAACCTTAGGTACATGTAATGAAGTTTGTGGAATCTGAGATTGCAAAGATACTGACTACTTTTCAAAACATTCATCCATAATTTCATGTTTTCTGTGGCATTATAGCTTAAAATAGTAAAAAGATATATGGCATTTAAAGCTCAGAAAGACCTTTGGCCTTTGACCTTAAAAGATCTTTTTGTGGAGGCCCATAGTGGATTGATATTCGACAGTACAGTGACAGAGCAATACAAAAAAGGTATTCATATTGACTAAGTCAGTGGATATTTCAGGTCAAAATGTCAGCAGTTGTCTCTCTCATTTGACTTCCTGATCTGAGAAAGTTAGATTTAAGGTTGTCTTGACTCTTATATTTTGATTTCTTGCCATATAAGGCTCTGTCATTAGCTCTCTGGAATGCCTTTCAGCCTCTCCCTTGAAAAATGCTAAATAAGTTCTCACTTTACCTACTGACTGAATAAGAATAAAAAAACAACGGACAGCTGTGAGGCATCTGCGTGTCACACAAACAGTGTTGGCACAGTTCCTGTATTCAAGAGATCAGCAAGAGCCTAGTAAATAAGCTTTCTTCACTAAAGACCACTTTTGTCCATGATCATTGGAGCTGCGCTTTACTCGTATACCCTCTGAATTCCTCTTTTCTTCAGTAATCACACATGCCTAGCATGATGGCTGATTCTATTCTACAGTCCTGGGCCATGTAATTATGCGAGTAATTGGCAGACAAGATGTTGTGAATACCTGAATCCCAGGTTAATTGAAACTAACACCTGCCTGAACTATGCTGTTGTAATGGATGCAATAATACAACAAGATCAGGTCCTATTGAATTGCATAATCTTTTCAAGGCAGGGTTTTTTGATCTCCCTTCTTTGATTTGGGGGCAGTGGCAAACTAAAGTATTATTCCTTTGTTGAAGCTTATAAAAGATGAATCTGGGACTGAAAATGAAGATCCTTCCTGTTAATCTGCATTGATAAAAATCAATGAACACACAACTTTTGTGTCTTTCAGTTAAAAAAAAAAAAAAAGAAAAAAAGAAACAACAGCTACAGCTGCCAACACCACTGTAGTCAGTAGCAACATTACAGTTCAGCCTAGAATAACCCAAGTTGTTACCCAGGTAGTGCTACAAACGCAGGATTCATGAAACCTGGAATTGGCTTCATGAGGCCCAGTGTGACCAGAATTCCCACTGGCAGCATTAGACATCAAAGCAGGGCAAGTGCTAAAGGGTTCCACAGAAGGCATTATTCAAGTATGGTTGGGATGAGCCTGATTCACAGTTGCATTGTCTTCTGTGTTGTTATAGTCTGAGGGCAATTCACTTAGATGTTTCCTGTGTTACTTACATATTCGCAAAGCAGTGATAAGGCTACACAATCCCTATAGCATAGATAGGCAGACAGATAGGCAGACAAGCTCATCAGGCAGACAGACAAGCAGATCTCCTTCTGTCAGAAGACCAGAGGATATAGTAAAAAGACTTCCAGGTCATGGAGAAGTCTTGAAAACAAGTATGCTTTACTTTACACAAAACTTCTCATACCAATGAGATTTCCTTTGTTCTTTTGCTGAGACTACAGCCATCTTCCTTCTTTAAAATTGAACGACATAGACTATTTTAAACACAATTTTATTTGACAACTAGCCTCTTCAAATTATTTAAGAACTTATTTAAGACCTCAACTACAAGAGGAATACTGAACCAGAGCAGTGGCAACAGAACCTGGTATGTTTAGGAAGAAAATTATATTCCATGGATGCCATTCAAAGCAGAAGCCAGGACTTGATGACTGAAAGGGTTCTGTTTTTCTAAGTTAATCAAGATATGACATTTCGATGTTAGAATGCACAGTGTTGCTTTTACTCATAATGACACTGCTATATAACTGCTATACTCCTTTTCTGAAAAGGTAAAGCTAGTAGAAGAAATATTAAAAAGTCAAAAGTAAGCAGAAGACTTGGGATTTTCAAAAGCCTATGGTCCTCAGATTATCTGGGCAAGGAATCTTATTACAGACCTCTGTGAGAACAGTTTGACCACCCCTGATGTCTCTGAGAATCACAATCAATTTATTTATCTCAGGACTAATGGGGGGAAAAAGATTTCAGGAATGAAAAGATTTTACTGTAATGACCTGAAGCAAATGAGGGAGCAAAATGCCTTCTTCAGAAGTCATGGGAGTCATAAGCACAGCAATTAAGTGAAAGAAAGAGGAGTGAGGAGGAGGGAGTTGGGAAAACAGAGTTCCCAAATTTCAGCAGCTATATAGTTTCTGCTTTTAACTTATTATGGCTGCAAAAGAAAGGTGATGTAAATTGATGTATTTTTCCAGGAGCATTTTGAAACTCACAAAAGCTCAAAAAAAAAATATCATTTTTAAATGGGGACAGGTAATTAAATGTGGGTTATTGAATCTCTCCCTGGGAATCACACAACTCTAATAAAAGGATGTAATAGAAGTAACGAGAATATTTCATGATCAAAGATTAGTGCAACTTTATCAGCTGAACAAGCCTGAACACGTTTATCTGCTCGGTATCTTCAACATCCCTTTCAGCAAGACTATTTCCACAATAATTCTTACTGCATTAATTGTTTTGCCTTACAGGGTATGATTTTTTTTTCAAGTTGAATCCTGTCTGAGTAGCTTCTGTGATGTCTTTGTTTACATCTGGCCTTCGGATCCAACCTTACCTACACTGATGTTAGCAGGATACTCACATAGCAAAAATCTGACCAATGACAATACCTAATTCTTTTATTTCAGCACCTCACAATGTGATATCCAGTCTATCCAAAAGTTGTGAATACTTTTTATATCTATTAAAGCACCTGTATTTGCTTGTTACTTTACATGAAGGAGACTGTATTTGCTAGAATTTTACCAAATCTCAATGTTCAATTTACTGTCAATCTTGTGGAGATGGAACATTGCAAATAGATAGAATGCAATTATGAAATTAGTTGTATATGGGACATAGAGTTAATCTGACTAAGCTACCTCAGCTGCCAAAAAAATATCAGACACTGATTCCAGCTGAGTTTCACTGAGAGACATCTATGGAGCTCCCAAGTGCTCTCTTATCAAGGGTGCTATCCTTTCACACCATCGCCTCTCCTATAGAAAAGATAGGAGTGTAGTTGTCCTTTCCATCACATGTCTTCTCATACAAAATACAGGGAGCAGTGGAAATTAAATATTTTAGCAGATATTTGACAACAATACTAACTAATCCCGAAGGTAATTCCTTGAAAGATTGCAAATGCTGAGGCGACGGGGAGGGCTGAGACGGAGATTGGGGGGAGAAAGCCACTGCACTGCTGGGAGAGATATAGCTATGTTTCAGTCAAATCTGACCTACTTTAATGAAATCAGGTCATCTGTGAGCTCTTCATTACCCCCAGACTAAACAGTACAAAACACAGCAGCCAACGTCTCTGCCTTTTCAGAGTACCACTAATTCTCATTACAACATTGTTATGTATTCCTTAATATATATTGACTTAGTCATCTGGCCACACCAAACCTGGTAAACAGTGTTGGGGAAGGAAGTAAAGTAAACATGATTACTGACTTTAAAAAAAAAAAAAAAAAAAAAAAAAGAACGAATGTAAACACAGCCATGCCTCCAGAATGTGTCCTCAAGGGAATAGGGAAACAAAAGGAGGCACAACTGTCTCACATCATTAGCCCTGATGGATGTAGCTCACCTATTACACCAGCAGACGCCAGCCACGCTAACAGAGCAGAGTGGAAGCTGGAGTCAGGTGGAAGCCTGTACCATAGGCTCGTGCCCAAATTCTGTCCACCGTGCTGAAAACTAGGAAGGTGACATCCCCATGACAGCAACAATAACAATGCTGATGAAATTTTAACATACTGCCCATATCTGTATTTCTATGGATATAGAGAGAGATGTTGTATGTGTGTGTGCAAGTATTGGAGTGTTCCCACACATATGTTTTATAGATACTTATTTATCTATTTGTTTGCATCCCAGTATGTTTGTGCTTTTCAACAAACTGCACAATGCCTTTAGACCCAGAAGTATGTATGTTTGTGTGTTTCTAGCTGTATTTCCATATTGATATATAAACACAGGCACACACCTATATGAAAAGCTTATATAACTTTTTACTCACAGGCATGTCTTTTGCTATTATCATATTAAACCTATACTATTTATAGTATGTGTGTGTGTCTAAAATGAATAGTATTTATATGTGGAATAAGCGGTTGTACACTAAGAAATATTCATTTCTTATTAAAGGAAGCAATATATTCTATTCCTATAGTTTATGAGAAAAATGTAATCTTTGCATTTCTAAATAGACGCATTTCTAAATGCATGTATTTCTCAATATGCTATTTAGAAGACCTTTTATGATTATTTTATTTTGGAGGTTTGTTTTGGCCTTTGAAGGCACCAAAGCAGTGACATCTAGCCTTCCTCCACCATATGGGTGTCACAGGTCCTGTGTCATATGTACCTACCTTGTGCGGACATACTTTAGTCAGTCTTACAAGGCACTGGATACTAGTGTGTGGGCAGATCAATTGAGCCTTCAGATTCCATTTTCTATAGAGAGCTATCATGAAAATATTTGCACAACATCTCACCTTTGTTTTTTTTCCTGGTTTGTCGTCCACTTTTAGTAGGGCAGATTTTGCTACTTACTGCAGACCTCTCTTCCCTCATTGTCTCACAGTTTAAGCTAAATCTTAACCTGTCTCTGTCTTCTGCTGTGGGTTCTCCATATACATATGTCTGTTTTGCAAACACATTTAGATGAAATAAAGACTTACAGAAATGACAGCCAGGAGACCACAGCCTCAAGGCCATGCCAGGCTTTATTTGGCAATGCCAGGTTAGGACCGTTTGCATAGTCCTTGTCTCTCTCACCTTCATCTATCTTGCTCCTACCACTACTGCAAGTCCAGTGTTGTGCCAGGAGAACTGAATACACTGCCATGCTCCAAAATATGAGCAGACATCGGGGTCCAGATTACACATAAATCCACATATAAATGCCCTTCAGTGTCCTAGCCTTTGTAGTGGAGACTTACATTAAAAAAAAAAAAAAAAAAAACACTCTGTCAACAGGATATAGGAAAGGGGCAGCTCTCAAGAGTCCAGATGGGTGGGCTATCTGGAATATTACAAAGTTCATTGCAATGTTCAGGTTTCTAATATATGAGACATTGCAACATCTGGAGGGCTACCCATTTCCACCTTCTACTCTCTTACAGCCTCCGCTGCCACCCAGACCTTTTCTCATATGCTTTTCAGCCAGCTAAAGCTTCTGTGTCATCTCCATGTGGTGGCTTTATATAAGCTGAGAAGGCTGAGAGAAGCAGAGGAGTGGTGAGACATTCAGAAACAGGTGATATCTTATGTGCTTTTAATAGATGGCACAGGACCTTTTGGAAATTCAATAATGTTCAGAAAATCTAGCAATGCTAGGATAAAATAACTATAGCTAATAGCTATTATCTGTGTTCATACACATGTCCTTTGTTTTCTGAAAGAGCTGGTGATAAGGAGGTGCTGAGCCTCTTCCATTGGCTGAAGTGATCCCTTCTCCGAAGGAGGTAGGAGGAGGGTAGAAAAGGCAAAGGTAGGTGGGACAATAATTAGTATCTGTAAAAAACAGCTTTCAGTAGCATACTTCATGATGGGATTTTGGCAGACAAATATTGACAGCCCTCTGATGTTGCTAAGCTAGCAGCGCCTTGCAGCAGAGCTGGAATGTGTGAGCCACACAAAAGCCTGCGTATGGACAGCACAGAGCATCCCTGCCCTCAGCAGCACCCTTCAGTGCTGCTACACAGATCAAAGACAAGGATTTCCTTACACCATTTGCTCCTTCCAGTGGAATAAGTCTGCTCGGGTTTCTGTTGTTTTTCCTGTTGAAGAACAGAACAGAGATGGTGGAGTTTTTTTTCCCCTTGGAGGAAGTAAAGTCTGAAGAGCATTCTTCATCACTGGGCAGAACTCCTGAGATGCTGTTAATCTGCATAGGAGCAGATCACACACTGGTCTCTGCATACACTGCAACTCCAGCAGAGATTGCGTCTCAATCCACATTGTATCAGGCTCCATAACCTACTCCTTTCTCACCTCATTTACAGGAGAATTTCACCTCTGTGGGCCATGAGCCCACATATATTTTGATGTAGCCCTTGGCAAAATACTGTCTTGTTCTAAGTGGAAACCCTATATATGTTATAAATGTGCTAACTAATATATATGTATCTATATATAGTCATATATATGACTGTAGATACTAACAATGATACTAAGCATACAGATCAAATTAACATATATTCACAGTATTTAGAGCATATATAATTTTCAACAGTAATTTGTAAACATTATCACAAATCAATGCTGTGGATCTATTCTATAATTTTCATGATATGACTTGTCCATGACTTCTACAGTCAGCAAGAGAGATGAACATATTTTGCTATGTGATTATACACTGGCTGAGGTGATTTTCTGAAAGAAAATGGATAGAGAGGAAGAGAAGAAATACCAAACCTACATTTCTGAGGAACTGATCTAGGCAGAGAACTATCAGAAGTTATTTACAGGGATAACTTTTATTCACGAAGGCTCGTCCGCCTGAGCTCTAGAAAATTGGAGAAAGCCCCAAGAGCTCCAGAGGCAGCTCCAATCATGAACCTAACACAGACGCTGTTAATTGTCCCCAAAAGATATTCCTTACATTGACCCTATGTTACAGTTAGCTTCTGCCGGAATATTTCACAGTTACATTGAACTGCCTTGAAATGAACAACTTTTATCATTTCCAACAAACTAAAATATCTTCTTGACCTGAATTGATCTGATTCCAAACTAAATATTTCATTTTGTGTTTGTGGAGAGAGATGTTTGATTTTTGGATGAAAATTTTTGACTTCCAGGCTAAAAATGGCAAAGATTAAGAAAAAAAAATAAACATAGGTATCTCTTCATTGAAAACTTTTTTTTTCCTGAACATTTTCTAGAATTTGGTTCTTTCCAAATACTTCTGAGAAATACTCAATAACAATGCATATCCACATATACTGAAGAGTGTATCTGTGGGATACATATATATAATCTCATATTTATTCAGTCTTTGGAAAGCTACCAACAATCTGCTAGATGATCAGGGTTGTCCATTTCAGAGAGCTGAAAAAGACATGAGAAAATACAGAAATACTTGAAAAAAAATCATAGAAACAAACACAAAAACATCTCTTGCTTTCTTGGAATGTAAAAAAAAAATTACTAAATAAACAATTTGTGAACACAGTAACAAAAGTCAACACTTAAATCTGTGTGGTTTCTCCCTATGTCTATTTATTTTTCTGTCTCCAAATATTAAATGCAAACTTCAATACAAAGCCAAGAATTAGGTTCCATACATGGAAATGCCTTGGTGATTGTAAAAAATAATGTCGTGGTGTCTCTAGCTGGGAGGTTTGGAAGAAAGGGAAATAAAAAAGAAGAAAAAAAAAGAAAAAAAAAAAAAAGAGGAAAAAAAAGGAAACTGTTCCACTTCATCTAGCAGTGCCGCAATACATCACTCCAATTAAATCCCAGCCAATAAGCAAAGGGACGTGTTAAGTAAAATTCATGAGCTTTGAATGCATGTGAATGAATATGCCAATCAGTATCAATGCCACCCATTCATCTGGTGTAACACCATGGTGATGACAATGAGCTTGAAACCAGCCTTTGTTGTCATCAGCTGTGCAGGAGTTGCCACAGCCCCAGCCTGGATCAAATGTGTGGGACATTTAAATCTTCAGCATGGCACCAACACACAGAACATCTTATTCATGCCAAAAAAAAGGAGCTATAATCAGCCTCTGAGTAAATAATTCAGGATCAGTTCCTCAAGGGGAACAAATTGTCCCTTTTAAAATGACCAAAAGGTTGTTCCTTTCCTTGCTGGACTTTACTATATGGACCCAAGGGCGGCATTTTTCACATGTGTAATATACTTGTCACTTTAGAAAATCTCTTGCTATAAAAGTGTCTTAGTTGAGATGGCTGTGGGCCTTAACTGATATTGCAATAGGAATATCTTTGTGGAGATCCTGCATCTCAGCCCTTTTGAGTGTTGCCGTGGCAGATGGCTAGCTCTCACTGCTTTTACAATAACCATTTCATTTGTGATGCTTGACCTGAATTCCATTCCTTGTTTTAAACTGTGTCTCAGTTCTCAAATGGTATTTCACAGAATTGCTATTTCCATAGTGTTTCCACATGCTGTTCTCCAAATAACACATTTGCCCGTAAAACAGGATGGAAGAAAAGAATACGGAACTAAGTGTCACAATAGAAAATACTTAATCTAAGAATATATATCCACATACCAATGACAGCTTCATTTTCTTTGAATTTAAATTATACCAGTGGTATTTTCTTACATATCAATTTATTTCACTTACAGATCACATTGTATTTAGAGTGCTTTGTGCTATGAGTTCCAGTTTACTTTCTACCACTGTGTGCTTAGTAGATATAACATTGTAAAAGTGAAATGCTATCCTGGAGAGATAGGCCTGTGAGGGTGACATACACTCAACTTCTTTGAAAACATTAAGTATGCATACTTTCAGCAAAATATCCATAAAATAATGAACATGTTTAAAAAGATGTGACAGCTACTGCATAGAATTGATATTTCTTCAGTTTCTCAGTGCATATTACCTGCTGCTTACTTTCTTTGCACATCTCCAAGGTTGCTTCTTAGTGATGGGGTAGGAAATTTGTGCTAAGAAGAAAGCAGGTGGGGCTACATTTTCCTGACTTCCATACTTGCCTGTGTAGTGTATAACAGGAACTGATTTGGTTGGAATGAGGTTTGTTCTGATGTCTCTTCTTTAGCTAATTAAAATCTCAAAAAAGAAGGAGCTGGAGACACCATTTAAGTAAATATTTAAGAGTATTAAACATGATCCCTAGATTCATAAAGAAAAATACTAATTCTTTACCATTCCTTCTCATCCTCTGGGGCTAGGTCTACTAGAGTCCTTGCGACAGACCCAGCCTTGATAGACCCATGAGGCACATTTGCAGCACATGTACTCTCACTTTCTTCATGGCGAAAGGTGTACTTCTTTAGACTCAAAGTGAATGGTTGATTATTTCCTATTATAACTATGACTATACTTTATGATGTTGTACAGTCAATAATATCCCAAATTTACATAAAGCATGCAGCTCTAAACATACATTTAATTCCTTCTTTGCAAAGAAAAGTTTTTGATTTCATAGTTTGGGACATAAATGGGAACCTCATGCTTCACATTCTTTCTGGTATGTAACCATGCTAGTGCTACCAAAGTAAAAACAGTTTCTGAAGCTGATGAAGGAGAATTCAGACAGTTATCCTCATGGGGAGGATATTTTTAAAGGATATTTTAAAGCTCAATGTCACAGTGGAACTTTTGATGGTTAAAGGTGCATATCCACAGTTCCTCAACCTTAGGAAGGAGAATGCACTTAGAAAGATTCCTCTTCATTTGCAATATGTTCTCATATTATATCTATCTATTTATCCATCTAAATATATATGAAAAATACTTCCTTCCATTTGTTACTTTGGAGAGTATCTCAATGCAATGCTATCTTTATGCATTTGGAGAATAGCAACAAAATTTGCATGAAGCTAACAATTTTGAAGAAAGTCTAGGTTTCATGGATTCCTGAATTGCACCACTCCTTGTCACAATCTGATTAGATTTGCTCTCTACTATTATTCCACCAAATGAAATTCAAGATTTTGGTCTCTGTCATCAGTACTCTGGGTTAGGCATAATTTAGATAAATGATGGCATGTAGTCTGTGATCAACAGCTCCTCTTCTAAGTTGAAATGGTATGTAAAGATCTTTTCATAAACTGCAAAGCTTTGTGGGCCTTGTTTTGTTTTGTTGTTGGTGGGGTTTTTTTCCCCTGTTCTATTTAGGCATTATCCAACATAAACTCTGGCCTGAAATAGGGATACCTTCTATTTTATTTAAGTACATCACTAGGAAATAAGTCAGGAACATACTCTGTTGTTTCTCTTTTGTTGCTGTTGTTTAAAAATTCAGCCAGGACATCTATCCCCAATGAAATTAACATCTTTTTATATTTGAAATTATGTATCTAGACAGTTGGAAAATAAGACAGAAATTATTTTAATAGAAGACTCTACCAGTTTTAGATACCACTAGCTAAACTTTAAATACAATCTGACA
>JAVCKT010014786.1:0-18232 GCA_032273925.1 Rhynchotus rufescens
GCCGCTCCCGCCCCATCCCCTCTCCCCCGGCCCCCTTTTTCGGTTTCGTTACTCTCCCGGGATGTGTAAATAGGCCGTTCCACGATAACGCGACTCCCGTCCCGCCTGAGCATTCCGTTCGTGCACTTGTACTGTGTAAAGCCTTATGGATGGACAAGGGTTGGGCTTGGGCTCATTTCGTTGTTTTCTCATTTTTTTTTCTCTTTTTTTTTTTTTTTAAATTTTTAATTATTATTATTTCATTCGTTCGTTTTCTTTGTCGTTTTGAAGTGTATAACACGCCTTTCGTTCCTGCCGCCCCCTAACAAAAGTTTCCACGTCTTTAATACTCTTTCTGTGTAGGAACTTTCGCGCTGTCTGTGTTGCAATACTGAGAACCTGGGCTTCTTTCTGAAATAACAACTTTTCTTATCACCGCTCCCCTTGCAGAGATTTTATCATCTGTTTATTTTTGTAAAAAAAAAAAAAAGGAAAAAAAAAAGAAAAAAAGAAAAAAGTTGCTAAATAATATTTATTACTTGTTTGGTTGGCAAAAAGAAAAAAAAAAGTGATCCACTGTTGAGATTTTAAATAAAAAAAAGCATTTTAAATAAATTGTTTTTTTCCTATTCGTTTGTGTTTGAAAACAAGTCGGGAGGAGGAAGCAGCTACTGTTAGCGGCATTAATCCGTTATTACAGCAAGGCAAAATGTGCCGTGGGATTAGCAGGGAAAAGTGGAAAGGGAATAGGACAATTTATGTCGATACTTGCCCTTTCGCTATTTGTACTTATGTATTGTTTTGTTTGTTTTGCGGGTTGTACGAGGCTATTTTGCCTCGTTCGCCCTTCGCCGCGTAACGGCGACAAGGAAACCAACGAAATGTCACCGGGCTCAGACACCCCGATTTTATTTATTTATGTATTTATTTCAGGACAGCACTCGGCGGGAGCCGAATATTCACTTTCGGAAGAGAAAGACTAAACTTTGCCGAGGGTCGTTCGCTCATTGCCAAGGTCGCGGGCACTTGGCTTTCCACCAAAACCTACCTCCCCTCCCTAAAAAAAAAAAAAGAAAAAAAAAAAAGGAAAAAAAGGAAAATTATCTGAATGGTTTGGGGACAATCCCTCTCTTTTATTTGTTGCTTCTTCCCCCGCTTTCCCGCCGGTGCTGCCGCGGGGCTGCTCCGCGCCGCGCTGCGCGGTGTTTGCGCGCGGGGAAGGGGAGCCCGGGCGGGAGGCGGCGCCGCCGGGACCCCCCGCTCCGCGGCAGGAAGGAGCGGGCGGCGCAGCCCGCCCCGCCGCGGGCTCCGGGGAATCCGGAACTAACGGGATTTCCCGAGATTTATTTTTCTTTCTTTCTTTTTTTTTTTTTTTTCCCCCAAGAAAATCTTTTCACCCACACCCGTATATATGAGCATGTCAATAAAATTATATTTATATGCACCAAAGGACCGGGCACAGAGCCCCACGGGGCTAGGGGGATGGAAGCTGGTCTGGTCCCGGGGGACTTTTTCCTCTGCGGTCCTCGCAGGGTCCCCAACCCGACGCCAGAAGCAATCCCAAAGGGGCACCCAAAGGGAGACAGCCGGCGCCTCGGCGGGTCTGCCCATGGGCTGGCACCGTGGGCATCGCCCTGCACCTCTGCACAGCCGCCTCGCACCGAGCCGCTCTCCCAATTAGCGCAGCCCCGGTGAGGGAGCAAGGCCAGGAGCAGGTGAGCACGAGAGGGAGAGTCATTAGGAGCTGCTCTTTGTCTCTGCTAAAGGCAATAATTAGCGGCCCGACAGATGCCAAAGTCAGTGTCCGCCAGAAGCCGCTGAGTCCTGCCCGGCCGCGCTCTGCACTCGCAGGGCCTTTCCCGGGTGGCCCTGGGGAGCCCCAACCTGGGGGACTCTGCGAGGACATCCCAGCCCCACCGGGATGCGGGCACTTGCCCTCCAGCCCCAGTGGCTGCTTCCATCCTTGAAAACCAACAGGGTGCGGATGGTGCTCCAGGATGGGGCTGCGGGTCCCTCCGAGGGCCGGGCAGCCCCGGCCCTGGTGACAGTGGCCGCTGTGGCGGCTCCAAGCGCTGGCCGTGCTGCCCGGCCCCCGGCCTGGCCTCCTGCGCTACCTGCAAATGAAATTAGCCCCCGGGCAGCCCCCGGTGCCGCGCCGCTCGCCTCGCTGCCCATATGCTGCCCCAGCGCCCGCAGGGCCCCCCAACTGCATCGCCCGCGCAGGGGGCGGTGGCTCCCGGCATATAGGGTTACGGCCCATATGGGAAGGGCCCATATGCTCCGGAGCCCGGCACGGGCTGCCGGCATCACCTGTGTGCCGCACCGCTCCCGGGCCTGCCCGGATCAGCGCCGCCTTGCTCCACTGTGCCCAGGCCCCTTGGGACAGCAGGAGCTTTCAGGGCTCCCTGAGTGCATCTGCAGCTTCAGTTCCTTTTCACCTGAATAGAGGTTTCCAGAGAGTATCCAAATACCCTCAGACGTCTTTTTGGATCTTTTTGACATCTTTTTACCACTCTTTCACAGAAAACTACCTTTCTTTTTATTTTTACCCCGTTTTCTCCTTTTGAAAGCTTCAGCATGCTGATGTTTGGGGGCAAAACTCCTTTGAGAAGGAGCCAGGGCACCGGCAGTGACACACTAATCCTGGGACACTGTACAGCAAAGGGCAGAGATGTGATGCAGTTTCCCTCACTGCCAGGCTTCAGAACTTCATTTTACACTTCCACAGGTCGTTCTGACACTGTGCCCTACACCTGCATCTCCGCTTCTAGCACCCAAACAGAGGAAGGTGCACAGAGAGCTGCGGGCACCTGCCCTTTTTCTATTTCTTTCTTTATTTACTTGGAAAAGAGGTGCCTGGAGCCATCTCTTTGCAAAAAGCCCACAGTGAGGCCACTGGGACAGCGGCTCTCACCTGATGTTGTAAGGTGGTTTTCCACGTTGCATTGCTCAGATGTCCCTGCATTGCAGTGGTGCTTCCATCCCAGTTGTGGGATGGAGACCTCAGGGGAATTCCACCTTATTCTGGTTATTTTTTTTTCACAACCAAGTCTCAAAGTTGAGGGCCAGATTTTCAAAAGATTTATGAGTATTTCCAGCCAACTCTTGAGCACTCAGGACCCTCAGCCCAACCCCGTGTCTCTGAAAACCTGATTGCCTAGGCAGGGTTGAGATGGGAAGGGGGATTTTCTGAAAGCCGCCCCCTTCCCAGCTTCCAGCCCAGGTGAATGCAGGTTAAAAACAGGCACTGCCCATAGTGCAACCTGCCAAGCCTCCAGGATCACGGGCTCAGGGAAAGCAAATTTCCAGATACATATATTTAATGGCATATTCATATTTCTACTAATACTCATATAAGAGGAGGCTGTAAATATGACGACGGGAATAGGTCCAGGAGTGCATGTGGTTCCACCTACACAAAACAGCATGAAGCACTTGCCCGCTCAGCCTACAAAAGCCCAAATGTGCTCTCATGTCTCTGCTCTCAGAGTTTGTTCGGTGCTTCCAAGGACAGCAGAGGTTTTGCATTGATTTCAGCAGCAACATGACTGGATCCAAAGATTTTCTGCAAACTCCCAGCCCATCCGCTTGAGAAAAAGGAAGAAAGAGGCGACTGTGCAACCCGCGCCCCCCACACACGGCCCGAGTAACCCCGAGGGTGCTCCGACGTTGCAGGCGTTGCAAACAACACCGAGCTACACACGGGGTCGAGGTGCTCCAAAAGCACAGTGCTCACCCCAAGCCTTTTACCCTAAAAGATGGATGTAAATGCAAAATAGTGTTTCCCTTTTTCATTCATCCCTATTCTTGGGATTATCTTTAGAAGTTTTGTTCTGCCATTTATCTTCACTTGTTGGAGATGTCTTGACAAACTCCTGAGAATTAATTTCCCATCAGCTTTTTGCCTGCTCTTCTTGAACTGGCAGGTCAGATCTCACCATATGCATTATAAGAGGTTATCTGGATGGGCCACCCTGCTCCATTGTCCCTCCTGATGCGTGTCCCTGTCCCAGCAGGAAACCAGTGTCATGCACATGGAGAGACCGCTGAGGGAATCCAACTCTTCTTCCAAGCAGCCCTCGACTCCCTGGCTCTCATCAATCATTGTATCTTGCTGCCAAAACCAATACAATTGGATCAGGCCCAATACACAGGGTGTTTCCTGAAAGTCAGAAGTGTGCCTTTTAGTTTAATATATTCCCAATGTTGATCCTATTAGCAGGAAAAATCAATCAATCACTGTCACCAAACATCACCAGGCTACAGATTGATCACAGTGTCAGGATTGTTGGAGAATTCTGCAGATGCAGAAGGCATTTGTTAAATGCTATTTTCAGTAAGACATATACATATATGTATAAGACACACAGATTTGCACGTGTCTTTGTCTGCTTAGAAAAAGAAGGGAAAAAAATCCACTTTTTTATTTTTAATGAAAGCAGCCGCAGTTTTACTCTGTACTTACATGAGAAAAAATCCTTTTAACCAGGAAATTGACCGAGTTTTGGGGTGGGGGCTTGTTTTGTCCTTCCCAAGGGAATCAAGCAGAATTTGGTTTGCTGCCTAAGGGAGAGGAGCAAGGAGATGCTCGATCCCTACCACAGGCAAGGACACACTACGGACCTCAGCAAGGGCAGCGGAAGGTACGGAACGAACCGCAGGACACATATGCACCAAGGGGCTTCCTCGCTCCTTCTCATACAAGGTTTCCACCCCATTTGGGGTCACACTGAATTTTCTGCAAAGTTTCTCCCTTCTTCCTGTGTTGCTAGAAGTAACTCTCCACGCTGCTGAAATGACGTAGAAAGGAGATTTCCTCCTCCAGGACCGGCACAGCAGAGGTGGGAGCCGGCAGGAGCCGGCAATGCCAGGGTGGCAGAAATGCTGCCAAAACCCAGGAGAGCAGAGAGAGAGACCTGGCTGATCCAGGGGGGATCGGCACAGGCAGGAGCCTTCATTTTTCCTCGTCGGCCTCAGCTTCCCAGTGATGCCAGAAGGCAGGAGAGCTCCGCAGGTGCCGCGGAGCTGAGGGGCGATGCCATTTGCTGAGTCAAAGAGTGGAAGAGTTGAAGCTGAAAATATCACGTCCCTTGAGATGGAGAGGTGAGAGGAGAGCCCTGCGTAAGGGCTGCACGCTTGGATCTCCTTCCACGGATGTGGCATCTGAATCAGGAATAGCCCTATGCCGGGGGGCATCCCCCCATGTCCCGCTACATCTCCTCTCAGAGCTTTTGCCCACATAAGAGTTGCGTAATTTAATCACTCCCAATAATAAATAGAATAAAAATGATTCCCCTGCAGCCATCCAGCTCCAGGGAGACTATCTCCTGCCAGCAAAAAAAAATAAAAAAATAAAAAAACAAAAGGCAAAAAGCTAGTTCGGAAAAGGGGAGACAGGGGAGAGGAAAACACGAATCCCTGTCACATGCGTCCTGCACAAGGGACCCCCTCCCAAGCTGAGAAGGGCTCTGAAGAGCTGGATTTACTTAGGACAACACAGCAAACACACCATTAAGATTTCATTTCTTCTTTCAAGTCTATAGGGGGAAAATAATGCTCAGTAGCTTCGTTAACAAACTCGTCCCTAATCCTAACCATACAAACCGATCCTTCTGGAAACGAGAAATGATATTAGCAAGAAATCCACTCGGTCTTGCCGAGCCTGTTAGTAAATGAACTTTTAATGCATTGAAAACATATTCATTATAATGTATAAAGAGGCAATTTTCATTTTGTTTGTGTTCTTAAGAGTGTGACAGCGTCTTGTTTGCGACTGCCCCTGGGTATAAGCTATCATTGTGTAACTTAATTAGATATTCTACATGCTAGTGTGAGGGACATATGTCTATTCACTGTAACAAACACCGAGAGTCTGCCACATGCTTTAATGTTTCTGCCACGTTGAAATAAAGGCAGAGCAAGTGCAAGCTCTCCCAAGGACCTGTGGCCCCGAACAGCTTGAACACAACCCGCCGGCATTCACGGATTGGTTACAGTTTATTAACAGCCTATAAACTTCTCGTCTGCTCGGGGGCGCTTGTTAGGGGTGTCACCTGCAACTGCCAAGAGGCGCGCGAGCGCTGCGCAGGCGCCAGGCCCTGTTTCCGCAGAGGCCGGGGCCGCTCGCTCCCCCCTTCCGGGCTTCCTAGGCATATTTACTTAAAATAAGGCACGAGGTTGTTTGAAGGTGACCCCCCCGCCACATCTCCTCCCCAAAGAAAGGCACTTGGGCAAGGGGAGCTGCCGCCCCAGCTCTCTGTCAGCGCCCGAACATGGCGGAACGACGATGCGCCCAGATCTACAAACGCCATCTGCACCCACGGCCTCGTGTCTCGTGTTCCCTGCACTCAGGCCCTGCCTCTTGTAGCTGCTTTCCCCCTTTTGGTAAAATTAGGGTATTTAGGAAGATGAGAGGAGTCAAAGGAGTGAGAACAGGACCTCTGGTGAGAGGCAACCATGGGGATACAGAGACAGGATATAAGAGCAGAGCATGGAGAGTGATGTCTCCCATAGCGTCTAAGCCTCTGAAAGTCTGCAGATACACATAATACTTAAGGAAAAATATTATTTTCTTTCACTGTAGGGTCCGTATGGACCAACAACACCAGTGAACCCAGGCAGGACACCCAATTTGACCATGAGCCTGCAAAAATCCAGCCAATGAGCCAAAATGAGACAAAATGAGCCAAACGAGCAAAACAAGCCAAAATGAGCCAAAATGAGCCCATGAGTCAAAAATCCTAGCCTCAGTAATGAGTAACACAGGAGCTTCATCTTCTGCAGCCTTACTTGTAGGGTGCTTCACTGGGCAGCAGACCCTACTACAGCCTTCTGATCAGACCTTTGTATCAGACCAGCGTAAGCCCTTAGGAGTCCTCCTGGTGCCTGGGAGGAGCACTAGCTCCCCAGTCACTCAAGGTAACTCAAGGTGACAGTCCCCAAAACATCACATTTGACAGCTATTTTCTAAGGTGAATGTTGCTCAGGTGAGTTTATGACAGGACTTCCAGCTGTTTTACAGTTGCAGCTGGATTCCCACACTTGTGCATTACCTTAGGAGACAAGTTATGATATTCTGAAAATGCTTTTTGAAGAGCAAACCTCCTTCACCCGAACACAATCATCCCACACCAGCAGCCGCCAGGCTCCAGAGGGACAATGTGAGGTTCCAGATGTGGATCTGTAGTTCACAGAAACCGCGGACAATTCTCTAGGACTCCCAATGCTTCAGGCACCCAAACTTTGCTTTCAGCCTCTCTCTCCTTTTGCCTCCAGCCATGGTGGAAGTGTCTTTCTCCACCATGAATTTCAACAGCAGCCTTGAAGCTGGGGTGCTTCTCAAGGCTGTGTGTTCAGGTAACATTGCAGCCGGGAGGTTATCATGGAAACCTGGTCCTTGCTTCCCCTGCCTGTCCCTATTCTCCAAGCTCAATCCCAGGCCAGGCAGGTTCAGGAGCAGCCCCTCCATCATCACCCTGGGCCTGCCTCAGATCAGGCAACCTGGACGGGCAAGGGGCCAAACGAAGCACTTGACAGTGACAATTCTAACAGCATGTTAGTGCTTTCAAATGAGCAGTGTGTAGGAAGCAGAGATCAGAAAGAGCCCAAGCAAGTGGCTGCTCTGGGAGGACCCTGCTACTCCGCACGCGGGGCCGGCGGCGTGCGTAGCCCCGCTTCAGCCCCAAGAAGCTGCGTGCTCCTCAGGACAGCGAGGACGAGGAGGAGGAGGCGGAGGTTGGCTGCGGATCAGGCGCTGCGGCAGTGCCGTCTCTGCCCCAGGGCCGCTCTCCTCCTCTCCCGGAGCATTAGCATAGAGCATCTGTCGCTGCGGCCGCGTGCGCGCGGGGCTGCCCTCCTGTCACGCCACGCTCAGCCAAGCAGCTCGGCCACGTCCGTAACTCCTCTGCACACCGAGGGTGGGCCCTCGTTGTGTATCACACACAATGCTATGCTTAAAGAGTAGAATAACTTTTATTAATTTATTTATTTTTAAAAAGTTATTTGAGGGTATGCTATTCCTCCAGTATGATTCTCGAGGGGGCCTTTCCTGTGTCACTGTGGATGTTTGGGACCCAGGCACAGATTTCTAAGGGAATTTGGGCATTATGCCACTCAGCGTGCACAGCCTCAGCAACTTAGATGGCCAAATCCCACTTAACAAAGTACCTCAAGGAGCCAGGTTGTTAGCTACGCTGGCTCTCAGGCATCATTTGCTGGGAGGCTCGTACAAAGTTAGACCTGAGCTGCGCTGCACCGTGGCTAGTGCCCCCAGATTCGCCATGCAGATGTTCTTAGGCTGAGGTGCCAGAGCAAATCCATCCTCCAAGCAGGAACTCCAGGCATCCCACCTGTAAAAGCCCCTGAGGGTGGAAAACTTGGCATGAAAGATGAAAGTTGAAGTGGGGATGGGAAGACCTGTCTGGGTCCAGCTCCCTTCTGCTCAACTTGTGAGATCAGGTGTTGAAGCAGCAGGAACCTCCTTGCCCAGTTGCTCCCCTCCAACCACCAAGCCTCTTTTTGCTCTTCAGAGAGCACTTTGGCAGTCGAAATCAGATTTTTCAAACTTACTTATGAGCTGCCCAAACCCAACAGGCAGAAGACATTTGAGCTGGCTTTAGTGGCACCAAAAGGTAGCCGAGGATTAAATCCTGGCCACATCCAGCTTTGGGCTCACGTTTGAAGCAGAGCAGGCTCTCCTGTGCTTTGCCGACTGCGGAGTCCCCATCAAGTAGGTTGGGATTGCAAAGGCACCGCAGGGAGCCCAAGGTCTGCAGCGATCAGCTTAATTTCAGGGTGATCTGAGCACCTGATTGGGGTTATTCTGCAAATCCTATCTTGCGCACCATGCATGCAACGGCTGCCAGGACATGCCAACCACATGCCGCTGCTGAAAAGAGCCAACATTTTATTGGATTCGCATCCTCTGGGTTCAAGAGCGGATCCCATACCCCCTCACACACTCCTTTGGCTGAACAATCCCCCCTCGCAGGTGCCAGGGGAACTTGGCCGCGTCCCTCACGGCGGGGCCGCCTCCGCCAAATCCCGCGCTTTGCCTTTCCACAGGGGCACCCGGCCCTGGGGTTGTTCCCTTTCAGGGCTCCTTCCTGCCGTGGCCGCCCACTCCGAGGGAGCCGCATGGGAAAGGGCTCCAGAGGCCCCAGTGCGTGTCCATGCTCCGGCTCCGGGGCGATCCGCGCTCGGGGACGGGCTGCCAGCGAGGAGGCGGCGCGGGGCTGCCAGCGCCGCGGCCGCCCGCCACATCGGGCTTTGTGCCGCAAATTAGCCACGGGCTCCCAAGCAAATTGTCCTTTTGGAGGGTATCGCTGTGTGCCTTGGCTTGGGCTGCCCGCTCCACAGAGCCTCCAAGAATATTTCCCCGGGGAGGCAAAGCCGGGCTTTGAAAGCCCGGCGTTTCTCTGGGAGCGCGCGTGGTTTCACAGCTCGCCGGAACGCCGCGCCCCGGTGAAAGGCGGCAGATTATTTCGCGGACGGCTTCTATTTCTGCCATGTGAGGCAGGTCAAGTGAGCATTTGATTGTTTATTTCAAGCTCTTTCCTAATGGGAAAGAAAAAAGAAGAAGGAAAAAAAGTACTCTCAAACACTCTCAAAGGTTTCTTTGCCACCCTTTTATTTTCAATTAGCCAAAGCAGCAGAGAGCTATATATTTTATTCTTAAGTGTTGAAAGAGGATAGCCAACTTTTGCAACATGACACATTTCTACTCCTGTTACTTTCATGCATTTTTTTTTCTTAACTGAATTTCCCAGGACGCTACACACATCCCAGGCAAACTCTAAATATCTACTCAGTTTGAAACTAAGATTTGAGTTAGTTCTTTCTAAATGGCCACACTTTAACAGAAAACAGAGACTGCGATTTAACGAGAAGCAATTTTCAGTACATACCCTGCACTGATGTTGTGTTTATCCGTCTGCACTTGGAAAATGCAATGTTAAAATGCTGAAAATGAGTGAGAAGAAAAAATAAAATAAAATAAAATAAAATAAAATAAAATAAAATAAAATAAAATAAAATAAAATAAAATAAAATCACCATAGCTCCCACCAAAATGAGGTCGCCCCAAAGCAGGGTGCAGCAGCGGCACAGCACAGTGCAAAGGATGCTCACCCCACAACACTCATTTCCCTGTTTCTTTCTCTTTTTTTTTTATTTTTTTTCCTCCTGCTGCCTTCTGTCTAGTAGGGTGGCCAATTTGGTCCCCCACCACAAAGCCTTTTTTTGTTTTGTTTTGTTTTGCTTTTTTTTCTGCTGTAATCAAGAAGGTGACTTCAAAACAATGGTGAGGGCCAGCCCCAGGCCAGGTTTGCCAAGTCTGGGCCTGGCGAGAAGAGGCTGCGAGCCATGCCTAGAAGCGTGCCAGGAGGCAGGCCTGGGAGAGCCTGTGAGGACACCCCTGCTTCCTTTCCGAGGGGTTTTTCTCCCTTCCTTTGTTTTCCTCTGGGGATCTGGAAAGTGCAGAGGGCGGGGAGGGAAGGCGACGAGCAGGATGCAACTCATGCAACAATAACTGAAACCTGTTGCATGTTAAAACATGGGGGTTTGTTTGGGGATGAAAACATCCCTTTTTGGGGGGGAGAAAAGAAGGAGGGAAGGAGGGGAGGGAAGGAAGGAAAGAGGGAAGGAGGGGAGGGAGGGAGGGAAGGAAGGAAGGAAGGAAGCAAGGAAGGAAGGAAGGAAGGAAGGAAGGAGAAAAGAAAAAAGAAAAAAGAAAAGAGAGACAGAAAGACAGAAGAGAAAGGAAGCCCATGAGAAGTCCTCCATTGCATCTCCTCCTGGAGCCAAGGCTCCAGGTACCATTGGGAGATGCAGCTGTTTCTTGGCATGTGCACTGGGGTGTTTTCAGGAGCAGTTTGGAGTCACTCCTGTTGGCTCTGTTGTTCTTGACCTATATTGTTCCAGAATCTCCCGGTTTATTCCCGTACTATTCTCGAACAGCACCGCATTCCTGCTGGTGTTTCCCGGTGGCCGGTAGCACCCAGGAGCTCCACTTGTGCCGTCAGGAGAGCACGGGTGCCCTACGGTCCCTTTTGCCCAAAGGGGCACCCTTTTTCCCCCCCTTTTCCGCCCCCAACGGGCGCAGTTGTTGTTTCCCGGTGCACCGGTGCCTGACCAAGCGCCACCAGTTGCATTCTTCACGTATAGACGCCCCACGCTTTGGGTTAAATATTCCCGTGTCTCCCTGCCGGCAGGTCCGGGGAGGTTGCAGCCTGCTCGCAGGCCAATGGGAGCCCAGGGGCAAGGCAGCTGTGGGATGCTGTCCCAGCAAGCCCCCGGGCCGGCCGCTTGGCTAAAACTGGTTCTACGTCATATAAAAAACGGGGCCCGAGGATCTCAGCTGATCAGAGTGCGAAAGGTCCCCGGGCACGCACCATAGAGCATATTGGTTTTGAGCCCGAGAGCTCGCTTTTTTTTTTTTACAAGGGCTGCAAATTGCTGTAACACAGTTCAGGACTGTAGGAAGAGGCAAAGTTTTCCTGAACTTTACTCCCAGCTTTGGAGTTTTAAGACGTAAGTGAGAGGCAAGGAAGGGAAGCGAGGGCCCTAGGCCAGGCCTCCGTCCGCAGCGGCCAGGATGTCCGATGGAAGCGGCGGCCCGGAGAAGGGGCTCAACGGGGCGACGGGGCCGGAGAGGAGCCGCCCGGCGCTCGTGGCGGCCCACGCCGTTAACCGCAGTATTTTCACCTCCGCAGTCTCCCCCGCGGCCGAGCGCATCCGCTTCATCCTCGGCGAGGAGGATGACAGCCCCGCGCCCCCGCAGCTCTTCACGGAGCTGGATGAGCTGCTGGCCGTCGACGGGCAAGAGATGGAGTGGAAGGAGACCGCCAGGTGGGTTGCGCTTTTCTCTCTGCCTTGGGAAGCCCGCGGGAGATCCCTCTTTCCCTTCCCAAGGTGGATAACATCCATGCCCCGGGGCGGCCTGGGGGCTCCGCAGAATGGGGTCCTTGCTGCTGAAATTGCCTTTTTTAACAAGCAATATCCTGCCAGTATTCCTTGCAAACTGCCCTCCGGTAAAATGGAAGTGTGAGGTCGGAGTGGCTGTGTTACATCAGGAGAGCCCAAGCACGTGTATGGATTTACTGCCCTTCGCAGGCACCACCGCGGGTCGAGCGGAGCTGTCAGGAGCCGGCGCCTGAACTAAACTTCCCCCAGCTAGTCCGTTCCCTCCGTCCGTTCTGTGGCCCCAAAGCAGAGTTGGGTCTGCCTGCACCACATGCACAAACTGGGAGGTTTTTGTTTGGGTCCCAGTCTTACAGCATTACTGATGAAACTCGTTTGTAAAGGTAACGAGGTAAAGGTTTTGCTTTCGAGGGAATTGCCCAAGCTGCGTGCCCTGCCCTCCCTGAGATCCTGAGTTAAGTTCTGCTTATTGCTTTAGTGGTGCTAATGTAGGACTGGCTTTTCTTTTTGAATTGTTGTGCCACGGATTATCTCTAGGCTGTTTCTAAACCATGCAGAAGGAACCACTGGATTGGGATCGTGTCCTCAGCACCGTTGTGTAGTCAAATAAATCCCACTAGACTTAGGAAATTTTTGTTTTTTATCTTCAGTGGATACATTTTAGGGGCTCTGCCTTAAAATGCAGCCGCCCTGCTTGCTGGGGAGGCCTGGACTGCTCCCCGCACACGAGGGGCTCAGCGAGCGCGTGGGCGGCCGCGGCTCCCGCTCCGCTTCCGCCTCTCTCTTGCCATTTTTCCCTTGCCGTGGCAGTGCTGGGCTCTCTGCCCACCTTCCAGGGCTCCCACTGTGTTCTTAGTTAGCCCTCGTTGTTAGATTTCCTTAGCCTTCTCTCCCTGCGATTTAATGAATCACTCCACCAGCTACCACCACCTTTTTGTCCTGATCTTCCTTTATTTTCACTTTGCAGCCCCCTGTAGAGTCTATTTAGAGGCTTCTCACCCTTTACACTCTCACTTCTTGCTGCTGGTCTTCCTTTCCTCCCTGTATTGCTTTCCTTCTTCCTTATCGCTAGCTCGGGACATAGATTTCCTCCTGCATCCTGCTCACCTCTGCTCTGAACAGAGCAGGAATTGCGCTTTTTCTCTCCATAGAGAGGCCTTGAGAGAAGTCATTTTTAATGAAAACACATCAAGGCTTTTTCACAGCTCAGACCTGGATGTTTGTTTCATCCCTAGCCGTCTATTTGGGCTTTCCTTACTGGTATGAGCACGGGGGAGCAATGTTTTCCCTAAGCCCACAAATATTACCCATCCAGGCTGCTGCTTTTATTTCCAAGACTGTAATAATCTCGGAATCAGAGGCCGTTAATCTGACCATCATGGGGGTGGTTGCTGCTGCTGTGGGTCACCCAAACCACCCTCCAGATCAGAAGGAAGATGTCCTATGTCCCGCATGTGGGATCACACAGCACTTAAACATCTTGAGAGACTTGTCAAGAGCTCTCTGCTTGTAGTTGTGCAGAGAGTGGGTCGGGATAGGTTTGGACTCTCTGTATCATCAAACTGCTCTAGGGGGAAGAGAAGGATTTATGCTCTCCCGTTTTACGTGTTTTTATCCCTGTGCTGTAGAACTCCTGGATGGAGCTGTGCCTGTGATCCTGTCCCGTTACAGGGGCACTTTATATGCCCAAATCCAGGGAGACACCACCAGGGCACTGCACAGTTCCTAAAGGCGCGTGTTGTTTGGCCCATAGTGGCCTTGTGTGGCACGCGATGGCCCAAACCTTCCCCTGCAAAACCAAGCCTACCACAAATCAGCAACCCGGGTCTAGGTGGGCTGCGGGTAACTCTTGCACACGTTGCCGTTTCTGGGATCAATCCAGGATGTGTGAAGACCAGGGCTCACGGAGGGTCGAGTCCTGCAAGGGCTCCCATCACCTCCGCCCCGCCGGTGTCCAGCCCCAGTTCCCTGGCGAGGGCTTTTTTTGGGCAAACGTCCTTAGCGTGGCCGGGGTTTCACAAGGGAGCCCTGTAAACGCTTTCGGAAGGGAGCAGTAAAAGTGAAGGTTTATTGCTGTTAAAAGCTAACCTGAAGATTTGGGTCACTGAGTGTTCCTTGTCCGTGCTGGTGGTGCTTGTAATTAGCTCGCTTGGCTCGGCTGGACAGGGCCTCGCACGAGCCCTTGTAAATGTTTGCATTTGGGTGCTCGTTAATGGACACGGAGCCAATTAGCAAAAGGTGAAGGACTGGAGCCCTGCTGGCGACTGGAGGCCACCAGTCTGTCTTGTGGTTCAGCACAAAACCCTTGGGAATCAAGGTCTGTGCTCTGCAGTGGAGAGCCCTTCCTCGAGGAGAAGGCATGGAGGCGGCAGCAAGATCGTGAGATCCCTGTGAAAGGACCACAGGACAGTGGATTTTTTATTAGTATTCTGTATTTATGGTCCTCTTTATATAAACTCTGCCCAAGAATGCATTTCTGTCTCTCCTACTCTTCTTCGTTACATTATTTACAGCCCTCCTATGTCACCCTTTCTTGTTCTTTAAAATTAAAGTTGGGGCTTCTGCACACTGCACGTTGTATTGGCTGGTGGAGGTGCCCGCTGTGTTCAGAGCCTGCGTGCAACCAAAGAGGCCCTGGGTTCCCAGAGAACTCTTTGGAGCAGGGAAAGCCCCTGCGGTGGAGGCCACCAAGGGCACTCGTGGCAAGTGTCTGTCCTTTGGAGCCACTGGTGTCGATACGTTGCTGCGTTTAGAGGTCTGCAGGGCCGCGAGAGCCTGGCTGGAGCCTTCGGTGTAATTTCCAAGCCCCGAGAGGCACAACACTAAGCGGTTGTTAAAAACAAAGTAGAGATAATGGAGATAATTTGGTGCTTAATTTTCTGAAAGAACAGGGCTGATAAGGCTCTGCCCTGAAACAACATGTTGCCGTTGTGCTGCAAGTACTTTTGCTTTCAACGCTCGGGAGTTCCTCTTCTGAGCTGTACAGTCCTAATTCCCAGTTCACACAATAGGAAGTGCTAATCCTACAGCTCTTCCTTCTGTCCCTTCTGCTCCTGCACCTTGTGTGTCCGGCGCTTTCTTCCTCTCTTGAGCAGCTGCCTGGGCAAGGCTCTCTATAAAAGCAGTAAAAGGTATAGGAAAAACCGTGGAAGGCCTCGCTTAACTCAGTGCTAATGCTGGCTCCAGGTGAGACGGTCTGTAGACTTCAAAGGGTCTGAAGAACCAAGGCGGTTGGGTGCTTTCAAGAGCTTCCGAAGGCATCTTGCTGCCAATGGGCTTCCCGCTGAAACAGATGGACTCTCCCTAGGAAAATATTTATTCTAGGAAGTGTAACTTTGAAGGCAAATCTCTGCAGTGCACCTCTTAGGCTGCACTAACTCTAGCAGTTGGCGGTCCAGAGAGGTTTGGCCGTAGCGAGAGGAGGAGAGCCAAGCCAAGAGGAGCGGCTGCGAGGAGCTCCCCTGGGCTGCTCTCGCCGCGCTCCGGCCGCTCCGCGCGTCCCTGCGCGCAGCCCGGCGAGCCGAGCGGAGCCTCCCTGCCTTGGGACCACGCTCAGCCCCTGAGCGCGGGTTTAGGAGCTGCCTTTGAACCGAAAGCCTTGAGAGAGATCTGGGCGCTTTGAAAAGCGCAGTCCAGAAATTTGTAGTGAGAAATCTGCCCTCCCTGCAGTCCCGCAGCCGAAGCATAAAGGAAGGAAAGGGTTATGCCATTTATTTTTCGTTTTATGGCACTTATTCCTGTTTTCCCTTAGGAGGGAAACAGGAATAAGTCTTCCCACGGGATCCCGGCAGCCCTAACCCGCGCTTGCCCCCTCTGCCGTCTTGCAGGTGGATAAAGTTCGAAGAGAAGGTGGAGCAAGGTGGGGAGAGATGGAGCAAGCCTCACGTGGCCACGTTGTCCCTGCACAGCTTGTTTGAGCTAAGGACGTGTATAGAGAAGGGCTCCATCATGCTGGATATGGAGGCCTCTTCTCTGCCCCAGGTGGTGGGTAAGTGAGCGTCCTTGGCTCTTGCCCTGTGCTCTTCCCTCGAACGTGCTCTTTCTATTAAACATCAGGATTTCCTTGGGAAGCGAGAGACTGAGCATAGACACTTCCCTATTTCCCCTCACCTCACCCCCAAGTCCCCACAGACTTCCTGAAATAAAGCAGGGAATGACCATGTTGGAAGACCCCAAGCTTTTCCCTGGTGCTATAGCAGAAGCCCAGGAGGGGAGAGCAACTGGCCACATGAAGACAAGCTCAGTGGTGAAAGGTGTGTTGTTTTGAAAGGAGCATTCCCAAAAATACGAATAAAACTTACAAACAGCAAAAGCTGGTGGGAAAATGTCACCTTACAAAGAACAAAGCTTTGACAAACTTTGTGTGTAACTCTATCGCATGCCTATAGTCAGTCTTTTCTGAGTTGGAGTGGAAAGATTAGGCTTTTTTCACCACGGATTTGACAAGGCATTAAGTTTTAGGGAGCTTGCAGAAGATGACTTTCTGACTCAGTGAGTTAGCAAATGTGATGCATGCTCTGCCTCTGCTTTCCCCCAACTTCTGTTGTTAGCACAAATAAGAGTTACTGGTAGATGAATGAGAGCTGCCACTTCCCCTTGGGGGACAGCACGTTAACTGAAGTACAATTTAATGCGGAATTTAATGTACAAAGAGGTTCTTAATAAATCTGGCTACTCTTTTACCCCTGCAACAGAGAAGCAGAAAGGACAGAATTGATGGAAAATAAGCAGCCTCTGCAAGGGGTTGGAATTTTCCTTGTAGAGTGCTTCAGTGAAAGGCAAAGCTATGGAATATGGTTTGTCCTGTGAAAATGGGAGCAAACTCTGCCTTTCGCAGAGGCTGGCATCTCTTTTAAGTTCTACCAGTGACTGATCTCATCAGTTACTCGTCTGCAGGACTTGTTTCCTGTAGTCAGATTAGGTTTTATTGGAGACCTGCGAAGCCACTGCAGACCTTGTCGAATTGGAAAGAATTCCCCTGCCAGATTGAACCAAATTCCGGGGTAGTGCCAGAAGGACAGGCGTCCTGGTGCAGTGTGTGTGTCCTCTGGCTGTGGGGCTGTGGATGGAAGTGCTTATGGTCCGTTTGAAAGGAGATGTCTAAACGAGACTCCCACTAAAAATAAGTTGGCAAAATCTGGTGGTGGTTTTGAGACGGGAAGGAAAGACCTGGGAAGGGCAAGGTGGCCTGAAGGAGGACGGTCCCTCTGCCCACACTCTCCGTTAGGGTGCCCGGGTTTGGTTCCTTGTGGCTAATCCTGCTTTCCTCTCCCCTGCCCTCCTCCTTGCGTGCGACAGAAATGATCGTGGACAACCAGATCGAGACGGGCCTCTTGAAGCAGGACATGAAGGACAAGGTGACCTACACGCTGCTCAGGAAGCACCGGCACCAGACCAAGAAGTCCAACCTGCGCTCCCTGGCCGACATTGGCAAGACCGTCTCCAGTGCAAGTAGGATGTTTTCCAACCCCGATAACGGTAATGCAGAGGCCAAGTGGCTCTAGCCTCCCTTGCTCGAGCAAGCCACCAAGCTCACCTGCCAACGACTAACTCCATGGCCACGGCGATGCTTCCTCTAACCCACGATTAGCGTAGCGAGACCCGTGCTGATAAGATAACCCATCAGCGCTGGGCTCTGCAGGCTGCTCTGGCCGTGGCACGTTGCTCTAACCCTATCTTCACTGGACGGAGTGGGAGAGGAGGCAGGGGTCAGGCAGTGGGGTGCAGTGCTCGGGGGTGGTGCTGAGCCAAGGACATCGGGGCTGCTGGGGAGGAGACCAAGTAGGAGCCACGTTGGAAAAGACAGATTTAGAGGAAAAATGTGAACCATGCCTGAAAGCTAAAGGGCTGATAGTCTGAAATGTTTACACCGAGGCAAAGCTTTCGTGTGCGTTTGATTTTGGTAGCAGATGGTGTCCCTGACGCTCCTAATCAGAAAGGTTGATGGGGATGATATGATCTGGCTTGCATTTTATTGCCATACAATCATTGTCCAGTGTGGGTAAAGCTGATTTTGCACCTTGCTTTGTTCATCCTCAGACTGTTATGTGGGCTTTGTGTCGTGTACGTCGCTATTTCTCCTTGTCGGTGCCCCCTGTGCCGTGGTGTCTGTCTAAACGTGAGTGTGTCTGCACAGGCACAGAGAGCTATAGAGGCCTCGGCAGGGACTCTAGAGATCATCTAGTCCAACCTTCCTGCTCAAGCAGGCACAGCTAGAGCACGGGGCATCCAGGTGAGTCTGGAAGATCTCCAGAGACGGAGACTCCACAGCCTCCCTGGGCAGCCTGTGCCAGGGCTCTGGCACCCTCACAGGGAAGAAGTTCCTCCTCACCTG
>JAVCKT010014786.1:18332-53162 GCA_032273925.1 Rhynchotus rufescens
GGCCCCGGCCCCAGTCCCGGCCCCCGGCCCTCGGCCGCCCCGCGCCGCCCCGCACGGCCGCCCGCTCCGAACGTTGCGGCCGCGCGTCGCAGCCAATGGGCGCCCGCCTCCCGCCGCGCCCGCGCTCCCATTGGCCAGCGCCTGCCCCGGGCTTAAAGGCCCGCGCGCTCCTGCGGTGGCTGCTCTCCATCCATCCATCCATCCATCCATCCATCCATCCATCCATCCATCCGGTTCTACAGTGTTTTATCTGTGCCAGTCTTTGAACTGGGACTGTGCAGGGACGATAATAAATAACTATTCAGAAACTCATCAGTTCTTGCAACTTCCCTTGTCCATGTTCAGATTAACAGCCTTGTCCTGGTGCTGTTTTCTCACTACAACTGTATATGTATAGTTTTTGCATATAACTTATGTATGTGCATAGCTTTTTCCCGGCCTGCAGGCATCATATAGCTTGCTTTGCTCCTCAGCTGATAGAACATGCAGAGGGCTTCACTGCGAAGCGCAAGAGAAAGGTGGCAGGGAGAGCGGAGTGGTGCTTTGCATGTGAATCCGTGAGGATAAAGATAGTCCTGGAGTCCCAGACGGAAAGGACACATCTTCCAAGAGCAGCTTGGAGGCCAAAATAAATCAGCGCAGCTACTGCAGCGGCCAGCGCTGTATGAAAAAGGAAAGAGTAACTTTGCCCAGCGCGCTGAATGAGGCTCAAAGCGCCCTCCAGATGGTTATTGTACGACTTGGGTGGTGGCAGGATCCGCGGTGCAGGTTGGGCAGCTCTAGCGGCCCCACTGGAAGGAGTGCCAGGCATTGAGTGCCTGCCTGGAATCGCTTCCTGGCACTATTGATGCGGGCAGGACATGGGCGGGCGTGCAGAAAGCTCCATGTGCTTCCAGAGCCGCGCACGCATTGCCGGCCTTCTAGGAATAAAAGCCTTTGAAGTGGCTCTGGAGGCTGTCGCAGCAATGGGAGCAAAAGGCTCCGGGACCACGGCCTCCGAACAGAGAATGAAAAGGCAGCTCTTCGGAGCCAAACTCACCAGAAGCCGTTTCCTTGCCGTCCTCTTCCCACTGGGGTTTCCCTACAGCGATTTTTGCATCGACAGGTGCTGTTTGTTACAGTTCTCACTGCTCTGCTTTTCTGGTGACAGTATCAAGGCTTCCTGGTACCAAAGCATTGCAAGCGCATTTGTGGGTAAAGAACAGCAGCAACACCAAATTGCTGCATAATGCTTCCTAGTCAGGTTTTCAAAGTGCTTTTATAGTCAGTATAACTTTTTTTTTCCTCCTGTATTTTACAAATGTGAGTGTAGGCGAGAAGGAGCACCTAAGGAAGAGAAGCAAAATGGCCCTTCTTCCCTTCCCTTTTTCCTTAGAACACCTTTTTTTTTTTTTTTTTTCCAGTACAACTGCTGTTGTAAATTCAAGTTGCCTTGTTGCTGTAGCAGCTTTTCCCTGTGAAGAAAACGCAGTAAGGGGCCCGTCCCACGGTTCACGGAGACATGAACCCTGGAGGCTGCAAAGCCCAGTTTCCAAAGAGCTACTCTCCCAGCTTCCCCCCCAGCATGGTGAGAGCTAGCTAAAGTCCCCCTGGGGCTACTAGGGGCTACATAGGTGGCTAACTGGAAGCCCCACTAGCAGAAACACGAAGTGGGGGCAGATTTCTCTGTAATCTGATAGTTCTTTTCCTACTGACTCAGAGCCAGAAGACGTCAGGTAGCCTTTTCCTGTGGCTTCACCCTTCCTTACCTGCCCAAGGCTCACAGATGGCCAGGGTGGCATTAATTCTGTTCCCATGTCGTGCTGCATTCCCTTCAGCTCTGTGCTGGGAGGCCGGGCAGGAAGGGGGATCCGGATCAAGCTTGAGAGGGCAACCTCTAGCCTGCACGATGCAGTCACTTCCACCCTGGGACACACGTGTCCAGGCTATTCAGCCCCTGGCACATTCTTGGGAAGACTCTAGCAAGCCTTGTTGGAATAAAAAGGGAATAAATACAGTCAATTTTTATGTCATTTTGGACTGCTGCTGTTCGAGCTGCTGGGTATGTGCTTCATGGCAAGTTCCTTTAATTGAAGCTCAACTAAAAACACACTTTTTTTTTAGTGTTTTCAAACCTCAACATCCATTTTCCGTGGGCACCTACCAGTTTGCCAGCATCCGCACTGCTTTTCTGGTTAAAGTTCAGCCTGAGTAGTTCACTCCGGAAAGTGAACAAGTGACTTGAAACTCAGCCAGCACTTCTAGCAATAAGTGATGCTCTGGCTGATCTGGTGTAAGTTGAATGCTAAGACACAGCTCAGAGAAGCAAGTAATGAAGTTATTTAGGCATTTGGGTGGAGAGAGAACTGAGATCTATTAAACAGCATCCAACATTTTGGGGCTGTAGCAGTTTCAAAGTGTCCGTTGCAATAGGAACCACTTCTAAGGCGAAACTGGCATTTTTTTTTTCCTCCTGTTCCCTTAATTAGGCCATTAATCTCACTCCCTACCATTTTAACTTAGAGTGGCCCTTGGAAACCGCTGTGACAAAATCCTTTACTCTTGCTGAATCAGATTCCTCTCTCAAGAGCAGAGTCTGCATGCACCATATAGTCATTTGCTTGCCTATAGCAGGGCCATAGCATGCAGCAGGACGTGATTGTTTTATGAGGTAAATAAAGTGACTTTTGTTGAAGCTAGTGTGAGGCAACTGAGCAATGTAAATTAATTAAAATGCCTCACAGGAGCCACTTAACTACTAGCAAAAGACATGGCTGAAATAGGATAGAAATAAAAAGCATCTGTGCCACATTTGAGAGACACTGATTTGGTGTCAACTATTGAAAATCAGTGGGAAGGTTCACTCTGAATAAATTATTCAGGTCTAGAGCATATGTGTGCTCATGTTTATGGAAATACAGTACTTTGCTTAGTCTAAACTGCAGGAATCATAGGAGATTCTGCGAGACTATTGCCAAAATACAAGCCACAACTTTTGGATCTGCATCTGCATTAAAAACAAAACTAAACTAAACAAAGAAAAACCCAAAACTCTTCTTCTTTTGACACAGAAAGAAATTTATGGTCCTCTTGGTTACACTGGCTTTGTCCTTTCTAGAAGTGGCTAATAAATCACATCATTGATTTCACTCCAATCACTTGACATCAATCTCACCATAGCCACCCTGAACAAACAACAAAATGGGAGGAAACCCATATTTGAAGCCATGAAAGGGTTTAGTCCTGAACTGAAGGCCTAGAAGTTAAGCATAAAGAAGAAAGCATATGAAAAGATGAGACTTCTATTATATTCTGCTTCTCCAGATTTTTAGATCTATGGGAGGAGATTATATAATGCTTTTATACTTAGCTATGTGATTTTTGTCTGATAGCACTATTCCTCTGTTAGGATCCAATTGCAGAATGATCATAAATTAGTGCAAGCAGATTTTTAACTCTAGGTAACACTTAATGCCTGATATATTTGGGCAACAGCATTGCCCTCTGACCTCTTGTTAACTGGGCTCATTGCAATACTTTCCAAGTGACTTTAATAATAATATTATAAAACTAACTTTCCGTTTTCTTTCAGTGGTTTTACAGTTAAATCCAACTCTGCTGCCCTGAATCAACCTCTTAAGGAAATGTCTGCAGTAAACTCCACAAGGCTGCCTGGCAGAATATGTTCCGCATGTACCTATAGCTTTGTATCTGCTGTGGAGAAGGATTATTACTTTTTTTTATTTTATTTTAAGTGCATCTTTCATCTGGCATGGAGAAGGGGAAGGTCTGAGACAAGCCTAAGCACACAGGGAACTTGTTGTCCAGTTTCAGCCTGGACTCTGAGATAGTTCTCTCATCTTCATGGAAAAATGTCCCAGCATGGAAGAATCATCCATAAGTCACAACAAATGGAGCCATAACTTACAGGCTTTGTGCCAAGCCTGGGCTATCTTGAGGATAAAGGGAATGACCTTGTGCTTAGCACAGTAGATTCAGAGAAGGAGAATACCTTAGCTGGATTTGCAGACATGCAAAGGCTTCAGTATATGTCACCATCAGCCAATGGCTTCTCACTTTTGATTTATCACACTGCTGTGGACCACCCCAGAGTGCTGAAAGCTGGGTATGGTATCGGCCAATTTATGAAAATAACATGTATCCAGACCACCATAAAAGTCTACCCTGTGTATAAGTTATAGAACGCAGATGTGAGGAGTCCATGGGGCTCCACAGCTCCAGTCACGAATGCAGATGCAAAAGCCACGGACATTTCACTGGAATGGCAAAATGTTTGGTGCACTTTTGTATTCTCATGATTATAACTCCCACTTTGCTCGATGACATCATTTGCCTTTCATTTGCTAATGACTTTACTGCAGTATGAGAATATCTCATTTGAGGCAAGGTGGCCATGCAAGGTATAGGAGAGAGAAGCCTGTGTGCCACCTAAACACTGCAGCTACTTGGCTCTGCTGTGAGGTTATTCATGCAATGCTCGATACTTCATAGGGCCAGAGAGAAAAATAATATCAATTATATGGGATTAGGAACCATGTTTGCTTAGCCTGGTGAAGGGAAAGTTAAGGAGAGATCTCACAGTGGTCTCCTGCTACTTAAATGGACTTACAGAGAAGAAGAGCCAGATTCCTTTTAGAGGTGTCCATTGCAGGGACAAGAGGCAAAGGACAAAGTTCTCCAAAGCCCCAAACAATCTGATCTAACTTCACAATTAGTTAGCATTTCTTCTCACCTAAATTGTTATATGATTCTGTGGCTTCAAATAAGAGAATCACAGTCATTTCCGCCAAGCTCACACTGGTTAGCTGCTAACTGCTACTGTGAAATATGACAGCGTCTATCATACCTGTGAGCTTTAAAAAAATAAATTACTATTAAACTTCAGGCTTTCTCATTGTCTGCAAGTAAAGTCATCCCTTTCTTCATCCATTCACTGCCTCATCTCTTCCCTTTCAGGTCTGTGGTGTGCCTCAAATCAGCACTTCAGAAACTTCAGATGATGAGTTAAGAGGAGTGTTGCTAATAAAGTCAACGCAATGAAAACAAATCATAGCAGAGTGCTGCTGTCTGCTAGTGCAACACTTCCCAGTGTAAATGGCTTGTGAAACCATCACTCACCTAACAGCACGTACTTGCTGTCCCTGTGCAGTAGCTATGCCAGGTTAGATATCAAAATCCAGCTTATGCAAGAAACAAGTAAGACGCTACTTAGGTGTGTTTTTTTTCACTATATCAGTCTATTTCTTCTGTGGTGAAAAAGTCCAAGTGTCATTTTAAATGCAGGCTTTTGGTAAAGGAAAGGAAAAGGAAGCAGGGCTTGAGAAGAGCACATTTTAAAACTGATGGTATTTGTCCCCGGGGAACTTGCGTGTCTGTTTGAATCGGTCTCCCTGCAGGAATCTTCACACACCTTTTTACATTTCTGGCAAAATAAGGCCAGCCTGGGGCTCCTTGGGAATAATTCGACAATTATAAGCTAGGACCTTCTTCTGGGAAGTAAAAAACAAAACAAAACAAAAAAAGAAAATGAAAAAAAAATCAAACAATTCTCTCAGTCGATTATACTTTAAGAAAAAAATATGTATGGGCTCCCAGATTCAAGTGTAAAGACATGTTCTCGATGCGTGGTCTTTTCCCAGAGAAACTTCACAAATGGCATATGCAAGATCGGAGAAACAACACTATGGCAATAACACAATTGATCCTGCTGCAGTAATGAAAATGTAAGTAGAAAGACAGCCGGCAGAAGACCTCGGACTTTCACTTGAAACAAAATATTCAGGCTTATTTAGCCTGTTATTTATTTCAAGTTTTTGAGTGGAAAAGTAGCCCCACTTGTCAATCAGCTAAGTTGCTGTGCTAATAGATTCTGGTGTTTAGGGGGTCAGCGCAGAATTTAATTTAACAACTTACAATACGCCCACATGCCCAGAAAATGTGGACAGCTTGATAGGGTTCACTGAGCCAAAGAAGTAAGACCAAAACAGTGCATTAATGTATAGGGGAAGAATAGTTGCAATCAGTTCCCTTGTGAATTGGACAGAGAACTTGGAGATGAAGCAATTATCAGCCATCGGGGATTAATAGTAAAGTGTGAATGCCAAGCTGTATATGTTAGGGGCAGAATATGTTGCCTATAGAAAACAACAAAGAGCGTTTCTTACTATTAAGTGAGATTAAACGTAATGGCCTGATTTAATCACAAAGGCAGAATTAAATTCAGATGGCAACTTCAAAGTGGACACATGCACAGAGACTACTGCATACATTTACATATAGCTGGCATAGCTTGGCTTGCATTACAATGGGATAAAGTTTCTTTGGCCACTTAAACAATTTTCTATTCTTTGCTTTTTGTTAACATTCACTGTATTTATCCCTAAATTGCTTTTAGCTAATAAAACGGAGCTAAGAGTTATATTTATTCATGGAAGCTGTACTTTTTAATTCTTTCACGTAAAAAAAAAAAAAGAAAAAAAGAAAAAAAATCAGCGAAGGGTCAACAGGAACAGAATGGCTCTAATCAGATAGGAACAAAAAGCTGCCATCCTGACCTACTGGTTTTCATCTGCCCACCAAGGTATTGCGCACTGCAGGTCCAAGCAGGACATCTAATGTTTCATGCACTTTTTATTCTTCCCTCTTTGGAGGAGTCCAGCTCTAGGTCTGCACTGTCTTGCTGTGTCCGGCTTCGTTTTTAAACCCAGCTAATGAAAGGTGCCTATGCATTAAGAAACTACCTTGCTATTGCGTGAGGTGCAGGTAGACATTGAACATAGCAGTAAATGGCTGGAATAAAACAGCTCTTCATAGCTGGATCAAGGTGCTATGAGGCACTCACAGCACCCTCCCTGGAAAGGAAACAAAGAAAAATGACCAGGAGCTGTTAAGTCACTGATAGTGTCACCTCGCCTGTCCAAAATGCTGGTGCTCCAGGTCAGCTCAGCACAGCCCCAACTAATGGGACAAGAAGCAGCATCATGGCAGGAGCCCAAATGAACCTTACATTGGACAAATTTGCAGGAAGACACCTTGAAATTTCAAAGGTACCAAGGTTATTTCTTCGGCACAGGGCATCCAAGCCTACCCTCACAGCATCCAGCCCAGAGTTCAGTTTCTCCTCACAAAACTTGAATGGAAACCACTGTCCTCACTTGCTCTCTAAGCCTGGAGGCTCCCTTTCCTGGGGACACCATGAAAGCAATGGAGAAAATCCCTTCTAGCACTACATTGTTTCCTGAAGCATTTCAGCTCCATCCCAGCCTGGTCCCAGGCTCCCATTTGGCAAAGCAGAGGCACTTCTTGCTGACGCATCCCAGCAATATTGGTGATGCAGGTAGGCAAGGATCTAATAACTGTGGCCAGAACCAGACTGCCTGGGGCAGCTCCCCTCAAGTCTTCTGCAGCAACACCGCACATGTGTCCATGTCTGTCCCCTGGGTGATCCTGACTGGGCCCTGGTCAGCATTCTGGGGCACATCCCAAAGCCTGGGCTCCCCAGATGCTCCCTCATTTCCCCTGCACAGCCCCTGCACAACGTCCCAAGATCATTTTGCCAGACCTGGCAACACAGCTAGCAAAAACCTTGCTGCACACTTCAAAGACCAGCTATAAAAGGGGGCATAAAATAGACAAGGATGAAGAAGGTATTTCAGAAACATCTGTATTTTCCAGCCAGGTGTGGACAGCAAAACACAGCTGAAATAGGGCACACTGCTCATTCAAGACTGCCAGCAGAGGCACCCGCTTTGCCCCCATTTGCCACCCTGCCAAGCACAACCCAGCTCAGCTCTAACCCCAAGGATGGGAATCAAGGGTGGTGAGAGAAGTACTTTTATCCGTCCCCTGTTAGTAAGGAAGCAGCTTCCTTGCTCAGGGGAGATGACTGAGCTGCACTGGTTCCTGGTCTTTTTAAGGAGCGAGTCCCCTAGCAAGTCCCAGGCCACCATACAGCAAGGCAGTCCCATGCAAAGGGGCCACATCCTGAGAAAATGCCTTGCCTGAGCCGGTCCCCCACGCTGAGCAGGTGAAGGAGGATCCATGGCACACTGTACCGCCACTTAGTAGGCTTGGCAGTGGGCAAACTGGGACAAATCTTTTAAGATCAGGTTTCTGGAGACACCAGGATTCACTTAGGACGTTTTACAGTGCCCACTCCCCAACTTCTTCTAAGTTCTTCCTAGGAGCTTCTCAGCATCCCTGGTGCCACTGATCACTGACCACCTCACCATGTACCGACACATGTCTATGGCCATTAATGCATAGAGAGCAACAGAGAAATTAGAGATTTCCTATGCAAAAAGTGGGAGAGACAGAGGATAGACCAGACACTACCTCTGTTAATGCATATTTCCCTCACCTCCCTCCTAGTTAAAATATACCCAGGATATAGTGAAGTGAAGGAGAGAGTGCCTTTAAAGCTCTGTCTGGCAAATAAAGATTTGTTTCCTTTTCTTTTTCAGATATCAAGACATCAAGGCAGTAACTCCTATGGGATAGATTGTTAAACACTTCCACGAAGCCTCGGGAGCAGCTTGTTTCTCCCCAGGCACTCAGGGCACACGGGGAGCAGCCCAGCTGCCTGTCCCCCTGCCCCAGGGATGGGTTTACGCCACAGGGCCGAAGTCTCCGCTTCAAAGGAGGGCAGACCCACTGCCGCGCATGGAGGAACAGCTTTCTCCCCTTGCTCCCTTAACCTTGGTGGGCTGATGGCTCCAAGGAAGCAGCCCAAATCCCCTCACATCAAAAAGAGGAAGACCAATTTCCCCGAACAAAAGCCTGAAGTGCTGGCACGACAGGTCACGAAGCGCCATCACCGCCCGCTTTGGGCGGGAGCACTGAAGAGGGATCCCGCTAAGTAGCAGGGCCTGCGGGATGGGGTCTTAACCTCCGCCTGCGCCTCCGGACGCAGGCCCCGGCACATAAAGCATCTCGAGCACCGGCGGGGGGACGCCGAGAGCAGGGGGTGCCGCTGAGGGCCTTGGGCGCGTTTCTCAGGCAACTGCGGGGGGAATGTCACAGCTATAGCAACTGGCTCCACAGCGTCCCCTGCGCAGCCCCTGTGGCCCCCAGCGGGAGGTCAGGGCGTTCCCGTTTCCCCCGGGCAGCTCTGAATTTCCTCCTGGCGTGGGCTGTGGGTTGTGGTTTTCGCGCAGCTGTGCATCCTTCCCATGTATCATCTTCCCCTAGATGATCCTGAAGTTGGGGAGGCTTCACGTCTGCTTTTAGTGGTCCAGAAATTAACTGTCTGCTCCAAACACATCATCCTGGCTCTTTCTAGGCTCCCAGGAGCGTCAGAGACACCCCCCTTTCCATACAGTTTTCTCAAGGTAATGTGAGTCACTCAAGGCAGGTCCAGGGGACCTGCAGAGGATGAGGTGAGTTAAATCCTACCCTGTGTTTTCTCCCCTCCCCAGCTCCTGGCATTACTTCATTTCAGCTTCCTTTTATTTGATCCAAGTGGCAGGTGCATCCATACCCAAATCGGGATCTGAAAAGTAAAAAGCATCCCAGCATCGTAGGCATTGAGCGACCAACTTGATTTAGAGGCCCCCTTGTTTCATTGGTGCAATTCGTTGCTGGGGCACTTCTGTGCGCCGGGAAAGCAGGCCCATAAAACCTCCCCATCCCAAACGGGTGCCTCCCCTCCCCTGAAATAAACTGCAAACAAGGAGCAACCCACTGTGCCTGGAGTCGAGCCGCGCGGGCTTCGCACGGACAGGGCTACCCATCACTCCAGAGCTACCCATTGCTTCAGACCAGCCCCTCAGCAAGCGGGGACAGAGGCTCAGGGCAGGCTGTGTGCTGGCCTAGGCTACCCTGACGTGTGCCTTTATGCCTGGTGCAAATTTCCTTCCCCTGTGCTTCTCCATCCGTAATACGGACATGATGCTGCTGAGGCATGCCAGGGAGCTCGCACAGGCATTGACACCGGCATAACTTCCAGGATGTAGAAGGCAGGTGATAATAAATAAATAAAATAGCCTCGATATTCACAGTTTTGAACAGCAGCATTTCTAAGAGTAGAGCTATTTTCCTAGAGCCAGCTACCCTTAAAGCCACGGCCCCGCGAGGCAGAAGGAGCCTGTCTAGCAGCTCCCCACTGCTGAAAAGGAGCCTCAAAGCATAAAACTTTTCTATTGCACAAGCAAATAAAATTCACGTTTTTTTTTTCACAGCAAAAAAGACAGCGTGCTGAGCCAGAGCACAGCTCTGGTCCTCCATCCATTTTCTGTCACATAACAAATGAGTTCACAAGCAATAGAAAACATGATGTTCAATTAGCAAGACCGGCATTCAGCAGTACGGATTTGCAATGTCTCACTGTCTGTAATAAGACACTGGCACTGTCTGCCAAAAATAAGTTATATGGGTTTCCTTTCTTTTTTAACCAAGAATAAATAACTCTGCCAGCTCATTAAATATTTCCACTGGTTCAATGAGCTTTGGATCAGGTTCATAATCATGCAGACAGTAAGAGTGCTGAAACTGGGGATATTTAATTTTCCCCGGAGGTTCTGATATATGATGGATGAGTTTTATTTATCGCTGTCAGACATGCAAGTATGCCTTTAAATTATCCCGAGGACATGAATATGCAGTAGAGAGAAGGGCACTGAAATATGGAACGTATAGACGTGATCAAAGAAAAACAACAGCACTTAGAAGTTTAAAAGGGATATTTTAGCCTTCATTAAGAAATCACTTTCAAATTATTTGAAAAACACCATGAATACTCATGAGACCAAAAAGATTTAGAGCATAATGTTCAAAGGAAACTGTACAAGTTATTTGTGTAAATGATTTCTTCTAATTCATTGTCCCTCATAAGTTTGGAAACTCGGGATTACGAGTGTGATTGCTTTTGGGCAAAATGATAATTTTTAAAATAATCATACACTGGAACCCATTTATATGTTATGCTGCAGCCTGAGGGACAGCGATACTCAACCCAGTGAAAAAGAAGAAATACATAGGTGGCAGTTCATCTATTGCTAATATCCAGAGGCTCAGTTGTAAGACCCAGAGCAGGGAGAGAAGAAGGGAAGAAGTGTAGTCCTTTGGAAAGAGAGGGGAGAAGGAAGCAAGCAGGACATAAGGGTTTTAGACTTATGGCAGAGTTTCAGCCTTGCTCTTAGCAATGTTTCCTCTTTGTTCACACCCTCCATCCCCATGTAGGTGAAACTGTTCTGGCCAAAACTCACATCTTTCCTGGAGCAACTTCTTTTTTTCTATTAAACCCTAACACTCCTACTCCTAGGGCTAAACATCTTTCCAAAACTGGCTGTCCATGAGCTTTCTCCCTGTGCCCACACTGTAGATCGCTGGATCTGTGGACACCAAACCCCACTCTGTTCAGAAACCTTGTCCAGACCTCAGATGCGGCTCAGGGGGACGTAACATGTCCCACCCCCAGGAGCTGACAGGACACCTGAGATCCCACCCTGCCCCTCTCTAAACCAAGAGAGATGGGAGCAGGGACCACCAGCAGCTCCAACATGCACTTTGCTTTTCTACTAAGGTTCAGCTGCTGCTTCTCCTGGCACCTCACGAGGCCCTGCTGGCCTCTGCTAACCCATTTATCCCGAGAAATCCCAGCTAACATTTTCAATGGAAACTAGGCATCAAGGACAGAGGTTTTCCCTGGCAAGGACAGGGAAGGAGAGTCTCGAGGGCTCAGGTAGCCCATGTCCCCGTGCAGCCCCCTGAATGCTTTACCTCCGCCGGCATGGGCAGCCTGGTGCTCACAACCTCCTGTCATTAACGGCCCAGTGTTGCCCTCCCATCTGCTCACGGTGACAGGAGGCCGCTGCATTTTTCTTTGGGAAGAAAAGGCAAATATAGTGTCAGATAAAAACAAAAAGCAGCAATAGGAAAAAAAAAAAAAGAAGTACAAAACCAGCGCGCAGACACTATTTTTTTTAATGACTGCATCATTAAGCAGCGGCGAATCTCCATTTCATGCATGTTCATTAATCCACAGCAGCGCTCACTTTCCCATATGGCTTCGTTTCTGTAAATACAGTCCGGGGGAGGGGAGAGGACGGGATGGAGGGGACGCAGGGGGGTGGGATCCTGATGATTTCATATCGTAATAGGTTATTCCTGGTGCTTTGCCAAACGCGTCAAACCGAACCATCTGGGTTTTGGAAGGTTCTGCACTTCCCAGGGCTTGGCTCCATATGCCCAGCGCCGCGGGCGTCCCTGCCCTCTCCCGGCCCGCTGTGAATCACACTGATTGTTATTCAGGTGGGATGGCCCGGTCATGAACTGCACTAATCAAAAAACAAACTGCACCAAAACACTGCGGCTCACACACTGGCTTGGGCCTCCCCCTGACCTCTGCTAACCAGCCGCTTCCAATGGATGTAATGCAGGTTGTTCTTCTGGATTTTTGCACCTTCCACAGTTACCAGACATCTGTGTAAGTCCCCACCCCCTCGTGTTGGGCATCAGGGTCAGTAATGTTCAACAATTCGACGTGGGAAGTCTTACTGAGGAAGTACCAGGCCATAAATTTCGCCCAACAAGAGCCACCTATCAAGCTGAGCCTTGTTAAGAGGCTTCCCAGATATTAATCACAATAAAGGCCGTGGTTCCTGTACTGTTGTGGCCAAAGAATGAAACGGTCAGAGGCGGCACAGGAAGATTTTTCACTCAGCTCCCTTTAACATCATCGGGCCTGCCGCCGCGGCGCGCTCGCGGCAGGCCTGACAGCGAGCGGCCGCCACCAGCGGCGGCTTTGAGGCCGCCACCAAGAGGAAGCTCCACTTGCAAACGCCACCGCGTAAACAAAACCCCTGCATCTTCCCAAACTCCTCTTGGCAACTCCTGGCCATGCCACCAGGTGAAAAGAATGCTTGATTCCCGCCTGCTCCTCAAGCCGGTTTTATGTGACAGATTGCAAACAGCTGCTGCACCCTACACGTTACGGGAGGTGAGTGATGGTGCGTGGGCATCTTCCCAAGCAGCAGAGTGGCTGCAGCAGGTGCCTGCAAACTGCACCAGTGCCTTGGGCACCTGCAGCGGTGCCCTGTTTCCACTCCTGACCAGCGTGGGGACCTGCTTTGTTTTGTTTTAACTGTTATTAAAGATGAAGCCTTCACTGTCCGCCATGGGTGCTGCCAAAGGGAAGAGTCAGTGTGATGATGCCCACAGCAGTGGGTGCACAGCGCAGAGCTGGAGCAGCCCCCAGGCTTTGGGGAGCTGCAGCCTAAAATGAATTTATTCACTTTTAATGGAGATACAGGCAGAAGGGGAGAACATAACTCAGAAAGAAAGTTCTGCTTCATGGCTCCCTCCTTGGCTAACAGTAGCTTGCTACCTGTGGTGCAAGCCAGGGTCCTCAACATTTGTTTGGGTAGAACCCCATATCTGTGTGGGACAGGTCTGGTGTCCCAGCCAGAGCAAGGAACTGGGATTTGTGTTTTTACAGCCACTAAAAACCTCCTAGATCTTCTGAGCAGGAGAGCAAAGGGGCCGCGTGTTGTGGCCGACGCCAAGCACAGAGCAGTGTGCACAGAGCCCAAGGGTGCCCAATGTCCGAGCACCCTGGCAGGGCTGTAAAGCGGAGGTCTGCCTCGCTGAGCCCATTGAGGAATGCGGGTTAATGCTGCGTACCCTTTTTACCCCCATGGTTCTGTTTTTGTGAGGTTGGCAGAAACTGACACTTTTTCTTTTGCTTAATTAAGTCGTTCAGAGGAAGGCTGGTCAAACAGTTGCGTCTACGTGGGGAGTCTCGAGGCGAACAGAAAGCTGTGGGCGTTGCCAACATAAAAAGGGGGATTCTGTTATTGTTTGGGTGTAGACGGGTCATTTTTTCAAAGTTACTGCTGCCTGAGTGACCACAACCCTGCAAGCAGCAGCAATGAAAGGACATGAAAGCTGCTAAATGCAGCTACCTTGAGCTCCAAAGTGTAAGAAGAAAAAATAGCCATAAAAGAAGGCGCATTTACTTTCTTCCTCAAGAGAAAGCACGGGCGAATTTCAATATGACACGGCAGCACACTGAGAATGACAGCAGGCCCCTCTGAGCTCTCCGGCCTTCACAGACAGATGAAAAATCTGGTGCTGGGGAACTCTGCCGGGCACCCTACAAACTGATCGCCTGAGTTTGTAGAGAACAGCTTATGTCTTACGTGCTGTCATCTCCAGCCAGAGAAAAAGCCCTAAAAATAGTTACCAGCTGCTTTAAGTCCAGATTTATGCAACATTCAGATGGCTTTCAGCAAAAGCCTGGCTGCATTTCTAAGGCCACCAGTATCGTAAGTTTGAAGGGAGTTTCCCATCTCTTGCTAAGGCTCTGATCCTCAAAACTCAACAGAATTCCTGGCTTCAGCAGCACTATGCTACCTAATGTTCCAGGAGAGCCAGCATAAAACTGTTACTTCAATTTTATTGCATGAGTTTCTGGGAAAAGCCATGGCTTGGCTTTTCCCTGAACAAATGGCTGAGCAAAGCACAGATCTCACACCACCATGCACAGCTCTCTATGGGTAGCTCAGCTGCTGTGGTTTAACCAAGGCCATTGCACAATATCAAGATCACAGCGCACAATGTGTCATTTAACTACACCTTTATGTGTGGTCAGCACCTTGTATTATGACTTGATATTTTTGCAGTCACATATATTATGAAGTTAGATATATATGAGATACCCAGCACACTACCATTAGCATCAAGCAAGCAGTTTTTAATTGAGAATGTATATGAGAGAAAGGAGTCTGCCGATCCACACTGAAAGCTGTCCCTGCAGCAGCTAGAGCAGCTAGAGCTGCTGGCCCCATCTCAGCAATGCGCTCTCTGGGAACTGGAAAGGCCGTGTCTTTATGCAAGTCTCAAGTCCAACTGGGAAAAATGACCCATTCACCCTCAGCTCAAATGTTTAGCACACTAAAACTAAAGCTGCTGCACAGAACTTGGCAAGACTCATATCCCTCCTCTTTGACTGGAAGTTGGCATGAGATGTACATCTTTGATCCAATCGGCATGTTCTCAAAACCCAGCGATTTTTAAATCCGGGGATTCAGGATCCTGGATTCAGGCCTTCGTCCCATCTGCCCAAGGCAGCCGAAGGCTGGGACTCAAATTGTGACCACAGCGCGTCCAGCCTTTGGCAGGAACACAATGATGCTGACGGTCCCGATCTTTCCAGAATTCACACTTCTTCTCCATTCAAAGTGCTCTCCAAAATGCCTCGCTCCCTGTCCTGCCGGATGCACACAAAGGTCATCCTGGACCCCAGAGCCTTCCACTCCGTGGAGACTCCTAGGAAACCCCAAGCTGCACCTGATGGTTGTGAGAGCCAGCACTTCCTTTAGGTACCTGATTCACAGCCAGAAACTTTGCTCTATTCAAGGTGCCTCTCCTTCTTCCATAACCGGCTCGAATCGGATGCTGCTTTTATGCTGTGCATGCACAACCCCTACCAGCCCTGCGCTCCAGCTGCTAGTGAGAAAGAGCCTTTTTGTTCTGCTGAGACTCCACCAATATGATGTCTTTACTCCCAGGAAAACAGAAGGCCTTCCTTGACACGGGCAACCCCAAAAGGGTTCAGCTACTGAAGCGAAGGTCCTAAAGACAGAAAGAAGGATTCACAAGGGCTGGACAGAAGCCATCGCACCATTCCTGGCACTCGCCGTTCCACATGGGGCTTCGCAGCCCGTCAGGACAAAGAGTGCAGTTTTTTAGCAGCCCTACGTTCTGCTGACAAACGCATAATAAACTGACAGAGGGAGATGAAGCCGCGTTTCAGAGCCCTACTTGCAGCGGAGGTAGAGCGTAGCGGGAGCGAGGATGGACACTTTCTGCAGGTGTTCGTCCAGTGTCCCCCCATTTGCATACATTTGCATCCTGTCAAGCAGTTGCCTGACAGACTCTCTGAGAAGGTCTGGACAGAGCCCAAACCTGTCAGGGACTTTCTCCTTGCCAGTCAAGGTTGGCTTTGGTTGCAATTAGAGAGAGTAAAGAGGCATTTCTGACATTGCAACGTTGGAAGCCATGGGTAGGGTGAGTTTAAACAGAAAATATGTATTTTCTTTAGGAAAAAAAATACTGGATTATCCTGCTAGGCCCTGGCAGGAGTGGGGGGAGAAACCTGGGAGGAAAAGAAATAGGGTTCTTGGTAGGAAAACCATGGCCGTCCCTGCATGGCCCCGCCGTCGTAAGGGCCGTGGTTCCAAACGCTCCCCTGGGCCAGGAGGAGAGGACAAGCGGGACTGGAGCGCTTAGCAACCTCCAATAGCGGGAACGCCTGGAAATACCTCATAGATATTTACCAAGGGCAAAGAGTGGACAATGAGGATATGTTTTGGAAGCCCACACCCCCTTTTCCTTGTTGTTTTACATATTCTTTCCTCAGCTGTGAAAATTTCATACTTCATCTTTAAACAGTGATGGACACTAGAGTTTCATGAGCAACAAGACAATAGATTCTGTTTATTCACCAACAATAAAGAGCCTGTTTAACTCTGGACTGCAAGTGGCTGAGCCATCTGGCCCATATCTTCACAGTAAAACATTGTCCATGGCACAAAAAATGATTACATCCCCAGGACAAACTAATGTGACCTCTAAATAAAGCCTTCCTCTGAAGCTATGATATCATACTGCATAGGAGACACCGGCACAATTGAATCTGGTCACCCAGAGCACAAGTGAGATAGGACTATTTAAACCCAATTTTACAGGAGACTTTTTGTCCTCCGTGGCAAACCATCCAGATCCGACGACAGCATTGAAACATCTTTTTTATTCACTCTTAAGGCAACAGTGCGGTTCTGTTTTGTATTGGCAGTCCTCTTTAGCTTGCGCTAGGCCCAGGAAGTGCACGTCCATTTTCAGAGGCAGCACCTGCAAGCTTTTCTTCCAACAACGTTTTACTGATGCATCACCACCTGCACCAGCCCCCTTTTTATTTTTTTTTCCCGATAGCGGGGAAACAAGCGGCTCTTTCTCCTCGGTGCCAGTTGGAAAGTCCGGGTCTGCCACTGCCTCACAAATAGTTGCTGAGCTTTAACAAGGCGCTCTCAGCACTGCTCTACCTGAATGGCTGCTTCATGGGGCAAAACAACAACCCAAGAAAAAGGCCCATCTCAATGGACAAAATGTCACTCTCTCAAAGGAGGCAATTTATCTTTGCTGGTACAGTGCTTGTACTACTGTATCTTTTAAAGCAACGTTGCTAAAAAGGCACGATAGATCTAATTAAAGAGGCTAATCCTTTTAAAGGCACAATGCTACCGATGTGTGAATATTTACAGACTTTGTGGGAATGCTTCGCGGTAACCTGCATGATTAACACCAGCCTAACTCCCATTTTATTAAGCTGAATGTCTACTTGGCTGGGAGTCCCTTTGACGGGCAGGCGGTTTAAAGGATATCATTGTAGTGTTGCGTGCTAGCGCGCATGCATGTGCCTCCAGTGGCACACAAGTGCTCGCTATTATTCCTGCTGCTAGGGCATTACCCGGCACTAGGGCAGCATCAGAGCCACAGGTTTATAAGAGCTGAAAGCCAAGTATTATAGGAGAGGATAGAAACGGGCAGGGGCCCTTGCCAGTGGATTACTTCGCTACAATAGCCGCAATAAATTTGGTAGCTCCGCTAAGGAAGTGCCTTGTGCTAGGCATGAAATGGCTTGTCTTGCAAAATGGGGAGCAGCCTGTAACTACCCGTGCCTGTAGCATCAGGATTAAAATGTACATTTCACTGTCAATGCATGGGTTAGTTGGATTTTAATGTGCGGTTAAATCATAGCAAGAAAACTATCATTACAGGGAACCAAAAAAAAAATCAGTAGCAGACGATCTTGCCCAGTTTTGCCTTGGCTTTTTGAAACTGAACTCAGGACCAGTTCAAAACTCTGTTTTCAACTCAGCAAAAATTGGTTTTAGATTTTTTTCCCTCACACATAAAGATACATTAATAATAACATGCCTTGAATACCTGAGTATTTGAATTCTGTCTTTTCATTCAAAAACACAGCTTGCAGGCCCAGCTCCAGGTTAGATGAAAAAAGTCTGCCACCAACATGGAGGTTTCAATAGCATAGACTTTTAATCCACTATGGAATTGTAAACATCCTCCCCAAAGGATTAAACTTCTCATACACAAATCATTAAATGTTGCCTTATTTTTGGCATGGAACTTCTGCTACCCGCATAGGTTTCCAGACACAGAACTCTTACCAACAGCACATCTGGTATGAGAGGAAAAAAAAAAAAAAAAAAAAAAAAAAGGCAAAGTTTTTGAGACTTCTAAGTTTATCCTGAAAAATAATGCAGATGCTTCCTTCAGTTTTGGGGCACAATTCCAGTGCCACGGATCTGAGAACGTGGAGCTCTTATCGCCACTTTCTTGGTATCGGGGCTGTTCATCTACAGAGGCAAGTGCACAGTTCTCACTGAAAAGAAAAAATCAAACAAAAGCCAAACAAAATAGCTTCATATATGCTTGTACGCATATATTTATACATGTACACACACAAATCAACATTATCCAGCTGAAAGAAATTCAACTTGATAAAATTCAGGGCAAAGCGTTATCTTCTCACCAGAAAACAAACAAACAGGAAAATATTTGAATTTAAAAGATCATTTGCTGAAGGCATAATTATCAGTAGGATATAGCAACATTTTTTTTTTTAATAGAAGAGGTGGATTTTTTTTCCAGAAAAAAAAAAAAAGATATATTTCCTTTTGCTGGCTCTTTACTTTCTTCTTTCTTTTCCTATATTTAAGCAGAGATTTAAATACCTTGTTCCGCCATCTCAAAGATTATCTAGTAGCAAAACTCCCTGGAGAAAGTACATAGCTCCCCAATGAGAACAGTTTCTTGTTTCTTTCAAACTTCATTCATTTCATCTCTTCCCTTTCTCTCTTTCCCTTTCTCTGCTTAATCCCTTTGTACTGTAACACCAGATTGATTTGAGGCCTGATGTTCCTTTCCTCTACATTAACCGAAATCATCAGAAACTGTCATTGTGGAGTAACAGTGAGATGACTGAAGGGGAGAATCAGACAAGGACTTTGCAATGAACTTCAATTACATTTTTAGACAATGGAATAGAATAAGAGGGGAAGAAATCCCCTCCTTCAAAAAACTGAAGCGAGTGCTCCAGCTCAGTCTTTACTGTCATGAATTTCTGGGCACCAAAGCCGGCTCTTGCCCTGGTGCAGAGTAGGGCCCAAGCAGGCGGCAGCTCTGCAGCTCAAGGAGAGAAGTTATGGTCTACACAAACATGCACATAGAGGGAAGAGCACGCTAAAATTTGCCTTTCCCAAAAGGTAGTGAGCAGGTAGGAAAGAGCTACCCCAAAAGAAACCTCAGCCATTCAGTGTTTTGATTAAAACCAGTGGAGGATTCATTACACCTCACCAGGGGTCTATAGGGTAGGCTGCCCAAATCTACCTTCGGTTCCCTGATGGTTAATGGTGCATAAAAAAAAAATAGAAAAAAAATTAAAAGAAACCGCAGTCATAAGATACATCTCATCCTATGAGTAGTTTCCCAGAAAGGTTCCTCATGAAGATGTCATCACCTCTCCAAAGGTGTCATTTCTCTTCATGGTCACAAGGAAAGCAAAAGGGAGGAGGGAGTTCATGAAGTTCTGGAGACATCTTCAAGCAAAAGCCCTTCTAGGGATGAAACAAACTGGAGGCTGGTCAAGGTGTTGTGCCTCCTCAGACAACTGTCCCCAGGCCATGAAGGGAAGAGAGTAGAGTTTCATTTAGTAGAAAATCTCTGGTCAATTGGCCAGATTATTTATAACCTACATTTTTTTTCTTTAAAAAGGTTGTTTTCATTCCCTAGAATTTTGAGAAAATGCTTCTGGTCAAAATAATTTAAAGTAAAAAAAAATAGATAATAAAAATGCAAACAAAAATATATCTAAGTTCATCCCATTTTTCTGTAAGTAGCTGTCCAGACAGGGACCAAAGCTGGCCATGTAGCCCTACTGCTGCTCATACAGAAGTGCTTTAGCAAGGTCTCCAAAGACTGTGTCGATGGAGAAAAACCAAAAGATATGGAGAAAAAAACGTGCTGTGAGGGTACTTTGTAAATTACTGCTTCAGGATTCTGAGATCTGTTTATGCTTCTTTGCAAAGTTCCTTTCAGTTAAAACTAGTATCATCACAACATTGTGATAAGTGTGACTGTAACTAGCCAAAAAGCTCCTGTTGCCAAAGACCATACTAGATATGTGTATATATGTGTACTGAAACCTGGAAGCTAAATTCTTTTTTGTATCTGTGGATTGGAATAAGTGGTAAAGGAGAAAGATTAGAATGAAAATTATCAATCTACTTGAAGTCAAGATAGGAGAGAGCTTTCAGTTTCTTGTTAGCCACTCTTAACCTTCTCATTGACATGAGCTGCCACCACTGATCATACTTGCCTTTTGGAGAAGCTGAGATCTGGATCTCAACTGTGGACAACTTGTGGAATTCAATTATAATAAGACTAAATAAAACTTTTAATGGAGATCTAGCTTGGTGGCTTATGGTCAAAACTCACCAAAAAAAAAAAAAAAATCTTACTTTGATAGTAATGGCTAGGTTTTCCATTAGATGGTTTAGGACTTCCAGGTCCCAAGAGAAGGGTCTCCTGGTTCATACCTGTCGGACACCATGATCTGTGCTGATGGACTGGCTGGTAGAAGGAGTTTTTAAATATCTGGTAGACAAGAGGATTCATTGAGCCTGTGGCAGAGCTTGTGCACATACCGTAAGTTTCCAGGAGTCTGGTTTTGTTACCATGTTTATAAGTGGTCAACGCTGAAAGCTAAATTGCTGCAGGAAGGTGGAAACAGAGGAGCGTCCTTCTCACATCAGAGAGCAGATAGTCCTGATGAGGTGCCAGAGCTCACCCTCCCTCTGGGGTTGAATGGCCAGGGGAAAACATTTCCATGCCAGATGAAAGAGGGAAGAAGAAAACAGCAGGAGCACCAGCTCTTCCCATCTAGAGGCAGACGTGCTGCCAGACCCACGCAGACAGCTTCACAGGCCCTCTTCCTCTCCAAGGGCTATACACTGTAAAAGCACAGCTAATTTAATCCTGCCCTAGCATTTACCACCATTTATGGGCAGCCTAGAATGGTCTGTCACAGAATCAGGGAAAGCATCATGATTACAGCGCTACTAAAGAGCAGTGAGAAGCATCTGGAAAGAAAAGAACTGGAAGGAGGTTGGCTGCAGCTTCCCACCTGCAGGTCTTTCCCAATTTCCTTCAGTACCTCTTCCCACACCTCTAGTTGACTCCATTTTTTTTTTATTCTGGAGTTGCACCGTATTAATTTGAATCAATGCAGTTAAATCATACAACTTCTGCCAATGGATTCTCATCTTTCGCGTTTACACCACTACACTCATTGATATCCCAGAAAACATGTGAGATGTTCATCATTTCAGGAGCACTAACAATAAAACCACAAAACTGCTGACCTGGGGAAAATAGAAGCAAGCATTTTATGACTATTTCAGAAGGCTATTTGCTAGGCTGTGCTCAGTTTATTATAAAACATCATCCATTCAGTTTCCTGGAGGAAGAAAAGAGGTGAATTTCTGGCCTTAGTGAAGAGTTGAGATGTGAGAGATCCCAATGGACCAGGAGAAAGTTACTCTCAGAGGCAAACTTTAGAGCATCGGGGCCAGTGTCATCACACTGCTCATCAGAACAAGGAGTCTAATTCTCAATAATACTCTTATACCAAGATCCAGTGTTGACTCCTCTGAGCTCTTTGTGAGACATTGCTTCCAGGAACACAGCTTTTTCACTGCCAATCTCTTTATTTCTGTGGCAGTCAAGCTCTCCTTGTCCATAACCCTCTTGCAGTTTCAAAATATAATAGACAAATAAGTAATGCATCTATTTCTTTAGCTGAAAGAGCAAGTATTTTATTTACAGAGCTTTTTACTTCTTTTTACGGGTCACAGTAGCTATATATAACATCTTCTCAACTAATTTCCCTCAATAATTTCTGGTAGCTTCAGCTACCTCCACCAGAAAAACAATCCAACTTAAAGAGATCCGAATCTAAAACAGCATTACTTGCCTCTAGATATGTCCATTTAATATATCCAATACAAGCAGCCAACTGCTGTTCTCAAAAGACTATCTGACAGATTCTATTCACTTTCAAAGTAGCTCTCCATGGTTTGAATAATTATCTTTCATTTCCCCCTTTCTGACACTTTTCAATGATTTGTTGACATCTGAAGAGATATGTGCAATCTCACAAGAGGCAGCTGGACTTTCTACCCAAAAGATACAAATACAAAAAGGATTCCCATACAGAATTTGAAATAACTGTGTTCTTTGCAAATGGAAGACTAAATCTGCATTTTAATGGGACATGTTTTTAAAAAGCGGAATTCATGAATAACCCTATGAGTTTTAACTTTTTCATTGCTGGTGAAAAATCGGAACTACTCCTAGAAAGAAACACTACCTTCCCTTTGTCCGCTGCGTTTGCATGGCCTCAGTCACCACAGCAGCTCAGGCTTTCCTTGGACACCTTCCCTACCCCACTGACGTGAAGCTGAGGACACAGCCCCTGGGACTGTTCTATGGCCCAAGTATGGTGAGCAAGGCCGGCACCCTGGCTCTCACAGGCAGCCAAAACCACCCGAAAGCAGCAAGTAAGGACTGCTCCTGTGGATGTATCTGTTCCCTATTACTGGTGTATATGGGCACTATACAAACTGGTAGAATTTGTGCTCACCGTAAGTGTATGAAACCTGCACTCTTGTGTCCATTTTGCAGATGGAAAAGAAAGGCAGAAAGAGGGTAGGGCTAGATGCCTAACATGGAATCAAACAGACTGTGGCAGAAACAAAAACTGATGCCTGATCGTGCTTTACCTGCATGATCATCTCTATTGCTTGCTCTGAGACGTATCAAAAAGGCCCCTGGAGGGAAAGAGGGGGAGGATTTCCCCCCCGAACACACTTCTTTGATGAATAATCTACGGAAAAGATAGCATTAAGCAGCAGGTTCTGTGCTTGGCTCTCAATTTATAAAGTGTTGTGTTTACTCTCCTTGACTCTCAGTAGACTAATTCCCTGGGGTACCACCTAGCCAGAGGACACCAAACAAGCTTTTTCTCCGTATGGCTTCTCTCAGTAATGCCGGCATCAAGCAGGCCTCTGAGACGTGGTGGAGCAGCAGCTCGGGGACAGCCAGGCCCGCTCCAGGCCCATCAGTGTTAAGGAAAGGGAGGGTCGTCACTCACGACAGAAGCACAGAGCACATGAGCTCAGAGCAATGTCCAGAGAAGCCCTCTGTCTCCAGACCGACTTCCCACAGAAGGTCTTCCCACAGAAGAGATTCGGAGGCCCACAGTGTAATAAGTAGGAGAGACCTGAGAGCATTTCCTGGAAAACCCTGCATCCTGGAATAATCCTTTGTGCCATGGCCAAAGAACTGAATGAAAATCTGCTCGATTGTCGGGGGCAGCTACCAAAGGCAGGATCACGTAATGAGCATAAGGAACTGTCACCTTCAAGAGCCACCCTTGAGCAGTAGTCCTGCCTATAGTGACTTCCTTTGGGAGCACCGTTCAGTGGAGAGCGGGGAGCCCCCATGTCTCACAGCAAGCTCGAGGTCTGAGCAAGTCTTTCTGCTAGCACCCTGACTCAGGACGGCTTGGGTTACACGATGATAATTTGGAAAGCCAAGTTGCTTTATTAGTGCTTAAGTTGAGAGGGAAAGCACACGTAGAGGGAAAGCACACGCTTTGCTCTTCATCAAGCTAATAAGAAGACACTAGCTCGCTCTAAAATATTTTATCAAAGCATATAGATTTTCAATTTTCAGATTCCTACTTTTGTGAGTACCACTTGGGCATGGGAAGAGTTTGGGACCCTTCCCTGCTGTTGCTCGCCCGCTCTCCCTTCCCTCGATCAACAGCGCCGCTTACTGGCCCCGGGGCTGGAGGAGGCAGAGGGGTTTCCTCCCCTCTCCTCTCTCCTGCAAAGAGATTTTTGCAACAGCCGACACACAACATTTAACAAACCTCCCTCCACAGTGATTTTGTCACATGGGGGAAAATTAAAAGCAAATCCAGCACCCTGCAAACCTTGGCACCTTGCTTCACTGATGTGTTAGAAAGAAAGTCAGAGCAGATTTGTATTTCCAAGGGAAATGCAGCATCCCTTGCAACAGCAAAGAAGACAGAAATGTATTCAGTTTGATCCGCCAAATAGCTGCTTCCACTCTAACAGGAATTTGTCACATATATGTTAATTGAAAGGAGAAATAACTCAAAATCCTGAAGGGATAATGTGGAGGGGCTGAGTCGTTACGAGAATAATTGACAGTGGCATTTTACAATTTTAATACAGAGCTCTTGTAAATAAAGCCCGCCCGTACAAAATGCATGACTTGCACGTAGCACAAATGCCATGCTACTTATTTACATGCATGGAGTTGTAGAGTAAGCTGAGCAAATAAATTGAGACGGCAGATACAACACATGCCCTCTGCTGCTTTGAGGCAGATTTTGCTTTTAGGGGTAAATACACCAGCACAGATCTTCTCATCTACTAGGCTCATGCTCCCATACACACACTCTTAAGCCAGTATAAATTTGGTATATACTGGTCACACCCTGTGGCAGGATTGAATACAGCCTCAGTGTCCTCTTTTGAAGAAAAAATACTCGTACAAAGAAAAGACTAAAGAAAAGCACCTACCATCTGAATTTGACAGGGACAAAAACACTGGTATGACATTGTATTGCACTGCAGGTGCTTAGTTTAAAATAAATTAATTCTCTGAGTAATTAAAAAGAAAAAAGTTTTAAAATTGTAGTTTTCACAGCACAGCTACAGATATGATGTAAAAAACTTTTCCTGTTTAGTCAATGAGTGCCCCAGAAACAAGATGGTTCGTGTCACAAACCAAAATGGGCCTAGACCTGATTCCAGTGTGCAAGGCATCAAAAGATCTTGGTATGCACCTTGCAGATGTCATTTCCCTGAAATTACAGAAAGCATTTAAAAGAATGTGCTTTTACCTGTATCTGCCATGCCAACTTTATCAAAAAATTTTGTTAAACAATCCAAAAAAAAAAGTGCTGTGCTGTGGGATATCAAAGGGCTTTAGGTGCTGAAGCAGGGGGGGCTGGACTAGATGATCTCTAGAGGTACCTTCCAACCTCAGCCATTCTGTGATCCTGTGAAAAGATTTAGACTTTGCTCAGCATCTCTACAGTGGGTCCTCAGTCTTTGAGCTCAGTAAGGCTGGGTCTAGAGAATCCCATTTGCACAGGCAAAGCAAGACTGACACATATATGTGAGTGCTCAGCCTAGGATGCAGCTCTCTCATTTGTAGCACTTTCACCCTGAAATCCTGTGAAAAAGGAATGTCAAAACCAAACTTCCTCTGTCCGCAATGGCTTTTGGACCTGTATCTAATTTCAGCTAAGTGAACTTTGGCTGAAGATGAAGGATTTGGCCAATAAAAGACAGACTGTGGGGACAGGTAGAAACTTCTTGTGCTGCTTTTCCAAATTCTCTATGCAAAGACTTGTTGATTAATGAACATTTCTCAAAAATAGTTGACAGAGGACAAACATTAAGATCCGAACTGGCTTTTCATCTCTCAGCTTTTACTACTACGGATCTAAGCGCAATCCTCGTCATGACTAGACAGAAGTTTAAATGGCATAAGGGCTTTTATTGTGCCTAATTTTACCTCTGCCCATGCCTCATTACTGCTCAGCAGCTTGCTTCGTGCAAACAATTGCCGGTTTCCAGAAAAACAAGGGGACCTGTGGTGTCTGCATCGAACCTATTCCTCAGAGAATGAGAAATCTCCAGTGGAGACGGAGGTGGATTCTTGTTAAGCACTGGAAATAGGCTGCAATGTAAATGCATGCTCCTTTCTACAACGGGCCTAATTGCCCATAAATGTCATTAAGTCGAGAAATGTTTTCCACCAAATTAACTTTGACTCGTGATGTCTAATTAGCTGGAGATGCTGAAAGATAACAACTTATCAGTCACTGTTTAAGAAAACATACTTAATGGTTGACTTTTTTTTGTTAGCAGCCATGTTGAGCCAGGTATTGCAGCTGTCAAAACGGAGCATTATCGGAGCAATTAAGGACAATACCTCCATGCAGCTTCCAGCAAGGATAATTTGACAGCTCGCTTCACAGGCAAGAAGTGCAGTTGAGCCTCAAACTTTCTGGGAACTGCTTCATCATTGCAGGGGAGCAACCATATCTTCTACTTTCTTTAAGTAAATGCATAAGCAGCACTCACCTAACTTTCTTTTCCCACTTACCTCAAGTCAAGTTCTCTAAAGGGGAAGACATTATCAAGATGAGCTTTCATGAAAACTCTCTATGGAGAAAAGGGAAGGAGGGAAAAGGGAGAGTTAAATCCTTATCTTTTACTTTGGCAATCTGTGTCAGTGTACATCTTTCTATCTTTTACAGATTATAAGCATCCAAAATATCCCATGGGAAAAGGAAGCACACACTGCATGTATGGGCAGGGGGAGATGGCACTGAAGATGGAAAACCTAAGTTCCTGGTGTGCTGCCTCAAATATAATTAACAAGATGATATTGTAAATGAAAACTCAGATTTGAATTTTCGTGAAGAAAAAAAAAGGTCATCCTCTCAGAATTGTTTGCTTCTTGGTTACAATCTCTCAGAGGTGCTTCCAGATTCTTCTCTGCCAAATTTATTTCATATTGCCCTCTTACAGCCATATTCACTGTTTTTCTCTCTGTGTCACATAGTTTCCAAATTATCCAACTTCTTGCTCAGAACCGAGGTAAATCAGCACAACTCAAATGCAACCAGTGCAACTGTAATTATTTACCACACTGAACATTTTCTTCTTAAAATATTGTTTTAGTATTTAGTATATTATTGTCTTTATATTCCAGTGAATTATTTTCTAACCGATCACTTTTCCTCTCCTCTCCTTTCCCAAAACTATAATGCATCCAGGCATTAATATCTCTACAGGAAAAAGAACTGTCTCAATTTTCTTCCAAGCAGTGATTTTTAACCAAACCCTGCTTTTCTCCCCAAGTTGTGTGTGGCCCTGTTCTATTTAATGATCTATCTAACAGGATGTGTTGGAGGCAGAATAGAAACAAACTATGTGAGTGGAGTGGGGAATGCATTAATAATCTCCACCGGTGGGTTATAAATTAGAATGATATTTCTGCTAGCCTGGGAAGTTATTTTAATCTCAACACTATGAACATTTCTCATGGCCCATTGCACATATACCACCCACTAAGGACATTGAATCTGCCTTGTAAAGAAGATGCTGACCTCCAGAAAAGGCTCCATAGTTCAGGCTTAGGATGTCAAAATAGGAACAGCTCCTTTCCAAAAGAGACAGGGGGATGACTTCCGACTAGTCTGGGTTTAACCCAGTGGGCTGGGCTGGGCTGTGGGATATCAAAGGACTGAGAATATCAAAGTGATCTATGGGACATAGCCACTATTCTGCCTGCACAAATGAAAGGTGATGGCAAACTCTGAAGTGTTTGGGAGGCAATCAACACAGATAGAAACACAGAAAAATAGTGTGTGTATATGTATATACGTATATATACATGTATTAATTTATATCACACTCTGTTGTAACCATCTGCTCTACTGAGCATCTTTTGAGAGGGCTTCTTCACAGTGCTGGGGGATGAAATTTCTTCTTCCTGAATAAATTAAGCATTTCCAGCACAGGATGCCTGTTACTGAGTCATCGTCCTGAGGTCTTCCCCTGGCTTTTCCTTAGGGAGGGGAAAGGTATTTCTTTACCAAAGTGCATCCCAATCCTTCCTTCTCCATGGCATGGCAAGCTTTTGTGGTAAGGGAGTGCTAGAGGGGCAGCCACCAGCTTCTCCAGCACTGGGTCAGTGACCATGGGGCAGTCTGGCCAGGTTATTCATGTGGCATCTTGGGGTTTAACCCTTTGTCTCTTCCTTAGCATCTGCTCTTTCCTTTCCTTCTGCACCTGAGACTTTTGGATCTTCCTTTTTTTCTGGCTATTTTCCCCTTCAACACCTTGTCTATGGCCATGCTCCACCTCGTGCTGCTGGTCATGGTTCATTTCTGTTAGCTGTCTGAGTTCATTTAAGGACAGGCAAAAGCTCTTTGTCCTTGTCTTGTCCTTGTCCTTGTCCTTGCCAAGAGGGGCCTCTGCAGTCAGGAGCTGCCACAGGAGCACCCACGTGTGCTCCCAAGGGGAGTTCTACCTTCCAGCACCTCGTCCTCTGCTTCTTGGGCTCCTCAAAAGCAGTACACATCAAGTCCACCCACAAATATTTTCCCACAGCTACTTTATCATTTTCATTTTATACAGCACCAAAAACATTCTCTTTGGTCTTTATACTTGAACGATATGACAGGACATGTCAAATTGACCCTATTTTCAGAAATAGGGTCAGAGTCATTGGTCTATACTGGTTCTTTTTAAAATAAGGAGGTATTGAAATAGGGCCTGTATTTCAAAACCATGTGTTACCATCTCATTTTCTAGGAAAAAAGCAAAAATAGGTAGGTTTCTGATAATGTTTTCATGATGGACCCTACAGGTGTGTTGGAAAAATTACACACATCCTTATTTTGTTGTTTTTGATCTTCAAAATACAAAAAAACACGGAAGTATTTCAATTTCTTTCATTTCCTCATAGCAAATTATGATTTTCAAAAGAACTGGACACTCATACATTATTTAATGCTCCTGGGATCTGCAGGTGTCCAGCATTTTGGTTTAATTGGGCAGCAAGACTCTAGTGAGCATGTCACCCCGTGCGGAAGTATAGCCCATGTAGTAGAAGGCAGCAGATGTTTGGGAATCCACAGAAACAAAAAAATGCAAGTTTGAGGCTGGAAGTGAAAAATAATTCCTGTTAGCCCGCTTCTCCATTTTGTTTTGCAAGGGCAAGCTGGTTACTTCATCCAGGACACTAAGGTTAACATCCCCATGAAAACTTCCTGTAGCTGAGAGTCCAAGTTTTGATCCAAAACTGTTCCAGAGCGATGAATTTGCTACAATCATGAGGAAATACTTGCTTTTAAACTGGATCAGCAAGAAGGATGCTCTTATTTTGAAATCACACAGGTGCTTTTTGCAGCTTTTTTCTATTTCTCGGGTCTGCAGGGCTTGCCACACAAGAAAATTTCACGATGTGCCACTTAAAGAGTAGCTGTGGAGTCTCCCTCCATGACCTTAGGAAAAATAAGCTTTAAGCACTACCTCCAAAAATATATATGAATATATATATTGACACCCAATTGCTTGTCAGCCAACATTCACACTGGTTAAAGAAGCTATTCAGCTCTTAATAGCTCAACAGTGAAATATCTTAGGCAGAGATCAGAGAGAGAGACACATCAGAAAAAAATATATCTATTTTTCAGATATATTCCAGCTTCCTTAGAAGCTGCTTCTAAGCAACTACTAGGAACTTACAAAACTGAGGTTTCAGTAATCATAGGTCTCTACTAAGGCTGAACTGGACAGTGTACCGACCTGGGGGTATTCCTTTAATATACCAGCATAGCAATGTACATCGTACAATTGCAGAGATCATGATAGCCTTTCAGATAGCATGAGGGTTTTTTTCAGAGTACTTTGAAATGTGTAAAATCTAGGTACAACTGCAAGCATAGGAGTAATTTATGTAATTATATGAATCATTTCTGGCACGGCAATTAAAGAGCAGCATTGTTTTCCTTCCAAATACTGAATGGCCATTGAAATAAGTTTATGACAACTGACTAGTGTACAGGCATAAGGGACGATCTTGTATATCGTGTGCTGTGTTAAGTTTTCTGGGGATTTGGAACTCTACTTTAAGAACATTTCTGGGGAAAAGAACAGCTTATCAGAAAATGAGAGGTTGCAGAATTGAAGATATCGTACAAAATGCACTCAAAAAAATACTTGTGGCTCTAGCTTCCCTTTCAAACTGCTTTAAAAGGAGTGGTGATAAATAAAGTAGGATTTGGAGGCATAGCTTAGAAGTGGTGTAACGTTCAGAGTGACAGCTTCAGAGAGTGTCAGCCAGAAGAAAAAACTTCGGCGTTCGAGTTGCTAAAATAAAATCACCTATGGGGTCATCTGTGACTATGTTCTCTAAATGTAAACTGCTGTTTCACGCAGGAGACAAAGAATAAGAGTTCACAGTATAACATGGCCAGGGGCTAAATAACGCACACCCCCAGCACAGCTTTTGCATTGTTTTAACGTGATCTGATTTGACAGCGAAGCAAATTAATTGTTTTCCTGACCTTCATTGCCTTTCACGACAGCATATTGACAACACAGATGATCCTTAAACTTACATTGACCGTTCAATCGCTGCCCCAGCTCACACAAAAGAGCAGGTTCGCCTAGAAAGGGCAGCGGGAAAAGAGAGGAGGAGAGGAGGCAGCAGATTTAAAAGCCGGGGAAAAGAGAATTCTTCCGAGTGCTCCGCCGGAGCAGCTGCCTCCTCGGCCAACTTGTGGGCGCGCAAACGCGGCCGCGCCGCTTAATCCGGCGGCGGCGGCAGCCGAGAGGCCGCTTTGCTGGCCCGTGATACCTGTTGACCGCTTTCCCTGCCTCCCCATTCCAGACCCGCTGTTGCTGTCAGGGCCACATGGTTCCCGGCGCGGCCGGGCCGGCCCAGCCTCATTAGCGGAGGCTTTGGCGCGTGTTGGTTAATTGAGCCCCGTTCTCGCCACCTGCCACCCGCGAGCCTCATCTGGGCGCTAACTGCTTCTAATTGCCATCATACGGCCGGCGCGCCGCGACAACTTGAGAACAGACCCCGAGCAGCGCGCGCCGGCCGGGGCTCCGCAGTAACCTGGGCAGCGGCGAGTGGAGCAATTTACCCAGGGAGCAGATGTCGGGACAGGAAAGGCACCTTGCAGCAACGTCAGGTGCTGCCGGCGCCGCGTCGGCCGCCGCAGCCGTTGCGGCCGCTCGTGCGCGGGCCTCCTCGGTGAGCGGCCGCTTGCCCGCCGCTCTCCCCTCTTACACTGGCAACGAGGGCAGTGAGCACCATGATTTAAACATATGGGGAGTTTGGCGGCTCGTTAATCCGCTGCATAAATCCCACAGCAGAAGCCCCCGTCGTTTGCCACAGCTAGACAGGACAAAGCACTAAAAAAGAAAAGGTATTCCGGAGGGATTGGCCCGTGACAGGGAGCGGACTCATCGGCCTACCCTGCATTCAGTGTCTCCGTCGTGTTACGTATAAAACGGAGCTGCTCCGCATCTTATTTTGAGCATATATAAAATGGACTCCTTCGTTAAACCAGGAGGAGCAGACAGCATAAGGGGGAAGATGCACATTTCCAAAGGCCTTTTGAATATGTAGGATGTCCACGTGTGGCAAAACAGATCGCTGTCCGAAGGACGGCTGGTCTTAAAAGAGCAAATAAATTATAAGAGTAGATAAGGCTGGAAAGAATCCTGGGGAGGGTGGACAAATGAAAAGCAAAATTTGTGAGTTGTTCTGTTCAGACACATTAATGGCATGAGTTGTAAAAAAACACCACTTGGTGCATGATTTACAAATATTTACAAATATTTATTTACAAATATTTACAAATTAAACACACTAAACATATCCTAAGATTTTTATTTTTTTAAGAATACACTGATAATGTAAAAGCTTAGGCTATTTCTGAGCTACATCTACACATGCAAGACAATGTATTTTAATGATGCAAAAACCTGATTTTTGAGCTTTGTGACCATGTGATACACACTTGCAGCACAGAGTTTGGCTTGGAAATCAGTCCTGCATGCCCCAATATTGAGACTCTCCCATAAACATTCCCTGTACCCACTGGGATCAATTTCTCCCCACCAGCTCCCCCTGCACGTGGACTCAGGGTTTTCTCTGCATCCACGTTCAGACCTCTCTGTAGGGATCCAGCAGCTTGGAGAACAAGGGAATTCTCCCACAAAACATCCGGCAAAGCAGCAGCAAGACAATTGCTCTCACAGGAATAACCTTCCTGTGGCAGTACACCCTGCACTACAACTTTCTTCTTCAGACTCCTTTTCCCAAGGCAGTGCTCCCTATTCCTGGTACAACCAGCAGGTTTCACTCCCTCTCCACCAGTCCCCTCTTCCCCTTAGTTCTGTTGCTCGGTTTAGTCATTAATGGCCCTGCAGAATGTGCAGGCTCTGTCCGTGGAAGTTTTCAGCTGAGCAGCCTAGTTTGATGCCAAGCTGGCCCTGCTTGGGCAGGACTACAGGCTTATGCAGGTCCCTTCCAACTTGAATGATACCATGATAAAATCTATCCAGGGCATTACAAGCCAGGCAGGCCACAAACAGATCAAGGGATCCCCTCTCTATGGGAGCTTCTAGCACTCTTTGCTTCAGGCCTTCCAGCAACTTGGGATATGATTTAGAGGACCAGGAGCATTAGCACAACTGAGGCCGCCAACCAGATACCTGCATAGGAGCCATGTCCAAGTCGTGGAGTGGCAGGTGCCAGGAGGGGCACAAATTTCATGAGATTTCCTCTGACCTCTCCTCTCCGCTGCCTCTGACCACCACCTCCCCTAACTACAGCGACAGCCAAACCTGGTCACTGCCCTGCAAGGATGGTCTGGAGCCGTCATGCTGGCAAAACACTCACCTTCATCATCACAGATAGCTGGCAGAAAGGGACAGACCACTGTTTTCAGCAGGGGTGGCATTTCTAAAGACAGGGGTGTCTCAGCTTACTGTAGTTGCCTGAATCTTTGATATCTACACAGACTCTTCACAGTCCGGAGTCCTTCACAGTCAGCAGAAGATATAGGTGCTGCTGGAGTGTGATCCACCCAACATCTCTCTAGCACCTGCCTTAAGATGAGATGGCAGAGGTTTTTTCCAAGACTACATCAAGCAGTATATGCAACTAGCTTGGAGTGGAAGTACAGCGAGATAAAAAAGACAAGAGATTTTAAACATGGTGCTTGGGCACTCTCACAAGAGCAGGTGAGTTCTAAAAATCAATTCTGACAGCTCCTTTTGCTAACAAAAAAAGCACACTTCTCAGAAGTTAATCAGGGAATAAAACTAAAATATTCAAGGATGTGATCTGTACAGTAGGACTGATGCTCTTAAACCATTACTCTGGTTGCCACAGTTGCTTAAATCACAGTATTTAGTTAAAAAAGACGTGTGCCAGTGATGTGAAACACAGGTTCAGTTTCCAGAGGTGCTAAGACAAAATGCACCTTCCCCCACCTTGAAAATCAGACAGCCTTTATTTAGGCATCAAACTATAAGCAACTTCAGGGCTTAATTTTGTGTACCCAGGATTAAGAAATAATCCCTGTGACAGACCCTAATTGTACAGTCAAAGTGCAAGTTTCCCCAGCTTATGTGAGCACAGGTTTTCAGAAAAAGGTCAGCACAGAACGAGAATATCTCTTACTGGATAGTCTTTGAACATCATACCATATTAGCCTTTTTTTCCTTTTCTTCTTACATCTGTTTCTATAGACACCCATACTAGCAATGAAGCAATGCTTCTCCGGGCTTCAATTCATACTGATTCACAAATGCCTGCCACTGATCCCTTGGTAAATAGACCCACAGTCCCCTGAATGCTGAAGATCTAAAGAAATTGCCTTTTAAGTTGCAGACCTAAAGCTGGCCCATCACAATGCTTTTTCTTGCTGCCTTGCCTAGGATTTCTCTTTATTTTCCTTTTGGAGATTTGTTTACTCAGTTAAAGATTATCCTGACAAAGGAAAAGAAAGAGATTTTTAAAAAAAAACATTTATTTTTTCAGTATAAGAGTTGATGTATCATTTTGTGTCTGAAGATTATACTTACAGTATACTCTCCTGTGGGGCAAATGCAGCATCAAAAAACCAAGACTGGGATTTTTTTTAAGCCTCTGGAGTAACTTCTGCAAGATGAAGTTTTAAAGCAGTAAAGTAAAGCCCAAATCTGGTGAATAATTCCAAAATTTCCCTTGAAAATGTAAACTCGTCAAAATGCAGTGCTGCAATATAGTAGTAAGCAACTCCGGGGGTGTTGTAGATTCGTATGAGCAATCTGTATATCCTGCACATCACAAAATGATAAATACACATGCTTTATGTCACAGCAAATTTGAGTCTTGAACTATTATCCTGATAGCCACGGAGGGTTTTACCTCATTTTTGCTTCTGCTGGTTGCAGCGGTGTGAGAAAGGAATTTAACAGTGTGAAACCTCCCACGGTCACAGGCAGCGTAGAAAACAGAGTGTGATTTCTTATCAGCATGGTGCCTTTGCCTAAATTTCTGGCAGATTTTCCAGCACATAGCAGTTCCCTGACAAATATTGTGATTGCCTGATGGAATCTGCAATTTATTTTTGAAGAAGTGAATAAACTGGTGATGCAAAAAGAGGGTGCTGGCTGGAGAAAGAAGATTTTCATTTCTTTCTTTTTTTCAGTTGTATTGTAGAGCCCTTATTAATAACAATAAGCCACGCTTTACAGATAACTTATCCTGTAGTGGAATTTTTTTAAAGGCTTGGAGGGAAGCTGGAAGCTGGAAAAGCAGAGCTCTCCCGGCAGGGCAGCGCTTGGCAGAGAGGCTCCATCCTTGCTCTCTGTGATCTTTTTGTCCCCTGGCCTGTGAACCAGAGGCCGGAGCTTTGTTTTTTCTGCTGTTCCGAAGATCTGGCAGACTTCAAAAAAAAAAAAAAAAAAAAAGGAATCCGAGGGAGAGTGGCAGTTTGACACCGGCCTGTCACCGTTGGAGCGGCTCCTCCGCGTGACCCGGGCTCGGAGGCTGGTGCTCCGTCGCGGCGAGCAGCTAAAGCCGCATCTGCCGCGTGCGGCGGGCCCGCCGCGCCATGCTGCG
>JAVCKT010014789.1:7354-18148 GCA_032273925.1 Rhynchotus rufescens
GGATTATAAACTAAGCCCATTAATGAAAGCAATGAATACTGGATGGCAGAGAAATCAACTTTTAGATCTACTGTCTGAACTGCATTCAGAATATTGATTAAGCAAAATGATGTATGGATAATTTCCAGGTAACTTTAACACAAGGAGGAAGTAGTTTGTTATTTACATTGGGTCATATTTTTGCCATATGCCAAATCAGTGTTATACCAATGAAGTCAATGGAACTATGTTCATTTATTTGTAAAAGTAGTATATAACTATTCTTGTATGTTTTACAATGCCTCTATCTATCTGAAGTGCAAGCCAAATTTTTCAAAGCAGTCAAGAAAGATACGTAAATCCATTACAAATGTGAAATCCATTAAGTATGGGATCTAGGTTCTTTCACCACAAGGCTGAGAAAAGCTTATTTAAGCTCTTTTCTTGTTTCAGTGGAAGATACTTTAGGGCGATGGAAGAGATTTGTGGTGGTTTCTGTCCTGTTGTTTCCACATGCTAGAGAGAGAAAAAACATACCGGGAAATTCTTTTTGTTTTAAATGGACTCAGAACCTCACCACTGTGGCCATGTGCTTTTCTTCCTATCAGATCTAGGATGGTGGCACAGATGGAAGAAGGTACTAGGACAAATGGACACATGCTGCAAGGGGTTGCGCCCTGGGCCAGAGGAGATTATGGTTTGCCTTTTGCTCAGAAATTCTCCAGACCTTCAAGGCGTCTTTAACTGCTCTTTTGGGGGACTGTGGAAGCACTGCCCATAGTTGTAGTTACGGAAGAAAGGAAAATGAGGTGACATAATGAAAAGTTAGGCAACCCTCACTTCTTCCGGGGAAGTGGAAAACTAACTCATCCCCTGTAGTTCTGATAAAAAGCCTATAGGGCTTTCCAGGGAATGGGATTGGCCTCGTGTTCTCTATTTATCCTGGAGCTGATACAAAGCCACTCTATTGGGTTTGGGGTTAACTCAGAGTGATTCGAGTGCTTATGACAGTGCAGTTTGGGGCCACATCAATACATTATTGATCTTAAATCACTTTCAGAGCAGGCATTACATGTGGATGCATTCAGGTAACTTTTTGACGCAACACTTTGCTCAGCTGATCTGATAGTCAAACATAGGCACTTGCATTAGTAATTTTCCGAATATCTCAACTGAATTTGCTTTTCAAATTTCCAGCAGCCAATGTCAAAAAAACAAATAAAAAGAACAGATGCATACACACCCATATGAGTGCAGGATTTGTGTATGCTTTTTGTGAGGATGTGTTTTGCTAGAAGCATAATCCAAAGGTACTTTCCAGAAATGCCAGCGACTGCTTGACGTGTTGCTTTAATTTGTTGTGGCCATTACAGTTGCTATGATATTCTTGGAGCTCTCAAGGGATGACCCTGACCTGTGTTTGAGCAGGGCCAGTTCAGGCATTTTTCAGTAGTGCTGGCAGAATTAAATTTGCTGGCCCAAGGTAAGAGACTTGATGCCTGTCTGCTCCTGCCACTGAGCTGGGCAAGTGCTTTGAAAACCTGTGCTGGCTGCCTCTCCCTCTCTTGTGTGAGGAGAAAGTGGGGGAAAGTAACAGGCATTTCTAGAAGGCGGCTCTTCCCGCTGATCTTACTGGTCATACTTGGGCTCTTTACATCTTACATCTTACCTGGGCCCCTTTACATCTTCTCTCTCTGCCCGTTGAAGCAACCATGGCTTTTCCGGCACTGGCACAGGCAACAGCAGGGATTCTGCTGTTAAGCAACTTGGGCTGGGTTAAAACATGCAGCAATCCTTGCAAGACATCCTGTCACTGATGTCTTGACAAGCCTTGGACAAGGTGCTTTGCTTGGTGTGACTGTTTGCTCCTGCAGAGGTGTAACTATCCCCTTGTCTCCTATCTCACCTCCCAGGGGAGCTTCAAGGAGGGCTATGATAATGACTGTGCTATGGAAGGAACCAAACACAGGGTTTTATGTTTTTTTTAATCTCTACATTTCCCCAGAACAATTGTCCCTCAGATATCTGGGGGAGAGGCAAAGAAAGTTGACAGTCAGTTTTCCTGCCAGTAATTCTCTTGTTTTGTATCAACCAAGTAGAGGAAAACTTGAGGGAGGGAATGCAGTTCAGAGAATGATCTCACTGAGGCAGAGACAAAACGCAGAAGCCAGAGCCTTGTTAAAGCCAGCTGGCCCCTTTGCGGTCCTGCTATAGGGCTTTCTCTGGCTGAAAATACAGTCTGCTTTACTATTTCAGGCATAGAAAATGGTTGCATGTTGGATGGCATGACTTTGAGTTGAAGCCTCACTTCAACTTCACAGATTAATGCACCCTACCTGAGTGAGTCCAGGAATAGCAAAAGTGAAACTTCTTCATCTCATGCTGGCAGCAGAGATCTGATTCTTTGACAGGCGGCCTTCCAGGGACTTTTCGGCATACAATAAAATCATGAAACAGAGCTAGGCTTAATGGTTCTTAATTGAGTAAACTCCCATGAAATGAGTGGGTTGTGTATTGGATTGTAGCCATCAGAATTTGACCCAGTATTTGTTTTTGGACTCCTATTTTCTTTGTTTGAATATGATGGAAAAACTGAAAGAAAAAGAAAACAAACTGTAGAGCTATGTAGAGTTAATTTTGAGAAGTTTTTTGCTCGATAGTTCTCTTTTGAGTCCTGCTGGACTACAAAATGACAATGAAATTTTCCATGAGTGAGGTACCCTGACCCAGCACAGCGCTGGCTTAGGCAACTCCTATTCTACCTTGATCTCTATAGCTTCTAGTGCAGAGAGTAGGAAAAGGTAGGTGTAACTGGAAGAATCCATGCTGTGCTCCAACAGATCTTGGCTGGCAAGTAATTCCTTCAGCTTCTGTCAGGAACTCTGAGGTGGAAAGTGGATCTCAGGGGATGCAGAGCATATATTCTTAATTTGTGAGCAGAATTGGATCTGTATAGAACTTAGTTGCTACGAGTTTTTGAATGCTAGAAATAAAACAAAGGCAAGGGGAATAGAATGGTGGCAGGAGAGAACTAAAAGTCAAGTCATAAAGATGAAAATAAATTATGCAACGCAATATTTTTCTCTACACCAGAGATGTGGATGAATGTGCATCTTCTTATTCTGCTTCGAGAGGTTTGGTTTTGCCCTCGAGACATGAGAATCAGAGTTCCTCCTTACCCTAGGCAATCAAGACAACAGGAAGCAGATAATGTGACATTTCTGTCTCCACTAAAGAGTGCTCCCATTAAATCGCTTGTAGGTCTTTGGAGAGGTCAGTCAAAGCTTAAGCAACCCCCCGTTGTTTGACAACATCAGAGCTCAAACGCCATGGTCCTGGAGAACTCTGCCCTTTGAAAAAGGGGGATGTTTAATTACCTTTTGAAAGCTGGCAGCAGGACAGGATGCAAGGATGTTTTCTTTCTTTTGTGTCAATCGAACAAGTTACTATTTTGGTACATGAGAGCAAGTAACCCACTGCAGTAGAGGAGACGGTCCCTTCCTCTGACCTGCTGTTGGGAGAAAAGCAAAGCTGGGAGGATATTAGTGAAGGTGAGCCTGCTGCAGGAAGGAAGCCTTCACATAAGAATGCTTGGGGAAGGGGAGGCAGGGGCTCCCTATGCCTTTCTTCGTGCAGTATCGACATGTCAATTCCGTTCTCCTTTAAATATATATATATTTATTGGTTTTGCTTTGCAGGAAGGTATAAGAGCAGTTTGCAGGAAATAGACTGCTGTCACTTTAATGAAATTTGCTTTCATCATCAAAGGAACTGGCAAGCTGGTTGCAGGAGTTTTAATTTTTAAAATTGTAATGCATCTGCTCCCTCCCAGGGGCAGTCTTTCACAGCACTTTGTTTATGCTCTTCAACTATATCTTTTTTTTTCCTCAGCCTCCAAGGGTTTGCAATTGTGGCATCTAAACAAGCTAAACAGAAACTATGCCTCAGGGAGAAATATTCTCTTAAGTAATTGAAAATAAACTTGGATGGCATGCCTTGTGTATTATACACATTCAGCAGCGCACACGGTGGGAACAGAGCATTAGACGTGGTACCTACCACTGTAAAGAGAAGGTAAATGCATGTGTCACATATGCTTGTGGTAAACATGAAAGGGATGTGTCTGCAGGAAAGATCTTTCAGTTTGGGTATTTCTAGCCAAGCCTGGTCAAGAGGCAGAGGTTCACTCACCTTAACTTCATTCTTGTACAGTCTCTGTGGCCTGAGTGCCCTTAATGTGGTTGTTCCTCCTCCTATCAGCATTCCCAGTTTTTTTTTTAATCAAACTTGATGGCTGGGCCTGGACCAGAAACACCCAGCAGGTAGCCTGGTAGTTGAATATAACACCTAAAGCAGTTTTATCTTACCCCAGCCATGCTGCTTGAGCAGCAGGCACACCAGCTTAGAGGGTAGGGGAAAGGATAGGGCTTATCGAGGGTTTAGTAGGGCAGGTGTGGCGTTCTACGAACACGGTGGTCTTAGGTCGTGAAAATCTGGCTAGGAATAAAAGTTGATGCCATACATTTAAGAGATGTTTATCCATGGTGTAATATATAAGGCACTGAGGTGGGAGAACCAGATCTAGGTTTGATCTAGCTATGAATTTATCTTATCTAGCTATTTTCTGTATCTAGCTATTGTATCTAGATAAGATTTATCTTTAGCTATGGGTTTATGGATTTGTCAGGGGCAAATTACATGATCTTCTTGCTCACCACTCTTCAGCTGATGGACCACAGTATTCACTCACCTTCGCTAACTTTTTGGAGATCTATTTGCACAGGTAGTCCAAAGCTCTTGGGCCTTCAGTAATCTTTGTGCCTAGTACTACTGGTGAGCTTTATTGTGGCAAGGCAAAGCAAACAAGGCAAGAATTTAAACAATATTAAGAAAGATTAGCTGTGCATCATCTGTTCGTCATCCTTTACAGCACTGCACACATGCATTGACCAGTCTTGAAGGCCCTGGGCATGATAGGTCTTGGCAACCTGGACATGCCCACACCTGAGCTTGCTCTGCTGGACTCCAAGGGCAGCTTGAGAATCCCTGCCCAAAAAGCTGCCATTAGGCACAGAGGAGTTGTGGGTGTTTCTTCTGAAACCTGTTCCACCAATGGTCTTTTGGGCTGGTATGAAGCCGGGTTCAGGCACAAAGCCTGAAGCAGGCAGTGTTTGGGCTCCATATATTCCTGAATTGGAAATATGCCATTTGCTCTGTCTAAGTGATTAGCTTTAATGCTATGTATTAGGCAGGGAGATGTTGGCTAATAGAGGTAGGCAGGGCAAATTACATGCTGAAGAAATGCTGCAGTGCTAATGGGCAGAGACAGACATGTAATACATCTCAAATTTGTTGTTACTGTTGTCAGTGCTAGCACAGGTTTATTCCTTTTGGTACAGTACACACTTGGCTTCATGCACCTGTGACAATCAGTTTTCTTTATATCTTCTGAAAATATTACCAAGAAAAGCGGGGAGGAGAGGGAACCTCTTTGCAGCAGGCCATGTATTGTATGTCCCAGGTACTGTGTCATCTTATGAGCCAGTATATGTATGTAGGGCGGGTTGGACTGCACTTTAAATAGTCTATGTGATAGAGTGTCAGGATGTTATAGACCATCCATGTTATAGTTCATCACCCATTTTCCTCATCAGCTCAAGCCTAACTTAGCAGGAAGGTTTGTATCTTGATTGCTCTGTGAACCAGGATATACCATCGTAGCCTCCCACCCCATCCTAGCTGGAAACACTTGTATTTGAATTTGTTTCTAACAAAGTGGATGTGCAAGTCAAAAGTATTTTTGCTTTGCCATGCACACTAAGAATTTTGTGATGAGCCTGTTTGACAACTAATTGGCTTCCTACCAAAAGTGAAAACAATGGGCACCTATTTTCAGCTGGGAAAGCCACACTCAGTACATTCCCTGGCCAAGAGAAAGCATTGAAGCAGCATGACACAAAGTACTCCAAGCAGTCTTCATGATTCTCTTTTTTAACATATATGCTGACTGGTTTACCTCACTTTCTCCTACATCTCTTTTCTGAAGCATAAACTATTAACTAAAAGTACATTTTCATATAGTCTAAATTTTTCATTCGTATTAGCTGAGTATCTGCATGCAGTTGCTTCTGGACAGCAGACTCTGCATGTCAATAAAGAAGATACTCACAGACTTAGTGGAAAGTGGGGAAGTCCTAACATAAAAATTGTTGTAGGGTAGTCTGAAAATGAAACCTTAGAAAATGTCCCATGTATCTTTAGTTATCACTGTATTCTTGGCATTAACTCTTGCTATGTTTAATATATGGAAACTAGTGATAGCAATTGAATCTCCAGAAAGACTATCCAAACTTGAAATGTTAACTGTTCTAATATATAAAGAGGCACTAACTTATCTTTGTATACAGCAATGAATTAAAAAGAATAGTCATTCTATCTTTGCACATTTACACAGAAGTATTCAAAATATACTTTCTAGCAGTGACTAAAATTGAAAGGATTTTAGAAAGCTGTATTTACAGAGTGAAATGCATATGTTTATTCTAAGAAAATCAGAATATTTTAGAGCATTTTTTAATCCTTTGTAAGTGCAATAGTTCCTAGCAAACTTAGTGTAGGCAGGATGTATAAATAAAGAATCAAAAACAAAACCGAAGTAGTTCCTGCCCCAAGGATCTTTTGCATCATCTATATGTTCTTGAATGTAAGCTTCCTTCCCCAGCAGAACAGTAGTGCTATAACATTTTCTTTCCTTTGCTCTCCCCTGTCCCTTATTGTCTTTGCCAACTATAATATATATGAAGGAGTTGCTTTTTAATCTTCAAACCCACAATTTTTCCACGTATGTATAAATCTGTGAGTCTTCTTATTCAGTGTTTCACCGATGCCTTTCTATAGAGAACGCATCTTTGGAAGAGAAGGAACTACGTAAAGAGGGATGACAGGATCCCTCAGCCCTCAAATTTCTGTCCCTGCAGTCTAGCAGTTCAGAATTATTTATTTTATGCTTGTGATGTTTTGTTTAGTTTGTGGTGATGCATAAGATACACCTCATTTGGACTTCCAGGTAGACAAAGTGTGTGGAGCAACCCAAAGGAATCCCAACCACTTGTTGCTGGCAGAAAGCTAAATAAACAGTAGCAACACCTACCTGTGTGGGTGGCAATTAATCACATCAATCAGCCAGATCAGCTAGCAAAGCCTTTTTTTCTTCCCCCCCTTTCTTTCTTTCCTTTTGTTCCCTGTCTCCTCCCACCTGCTTATTTCCTCGTTGTTGCTCCTGCTGGCAGTAGGGTTGGTGCTCAGCGAAGTAGTAGGTCAAATGCCATTACACAGCGGAGTTGCACAAACTTCATGGTGCCTTTTTTTTTTTTCTGTGTCATGATCACCTCAGGCACTCAGCACCATTTCATGGAGGGCTCCCAGCCTCCCTTTCATGGTGGATTTCTTCTCTTGCCTGGCTTCCTAAAGAGATGAGTCAAAACTACGGCCTCTGCAACCCTCCCAGTAGCTTTTGAACTTGTTGAGGTTGTTTTAGCTACATATAATGGAGGAATACATTTTATAAAGATGCTTATTTCTTAGAAGTTTTCCAAAATAAATATGTGGAAGATTGTCATAGGTGCCATCATAAGCTTATATCAGGCACTTATAATGTACATATGAGAGGGTGATTCTGAGTGATTGGATCATAAGAAAAAGCATCCATCAAATCCTGTGTTGTCATAGGCACCAGGAGTTGGTGTCTGTGAGACACAAGTCTGTCTGCCCATCTTGTGTTCAGTATTTACTCATTATTTTATTGTGGAGAGATGATTAACTTGCGAAAGTTTGATTCAAGCAAAAAAAGTTAAAGATACCATCGTTTCTCCTAAAATCAAAGGAGGGACATGGTTGTTGTCCTGTTTTCTAATATTTGATAGAAGGTAAGTCAAAGACTTGCTGATGTGAAATGTGAAAAAGGCAGAGTGTCGAGGAACTGGCATTTCTGCAGAGAAGTACAATCTTTAAGCTAGTACCTGGAGTACCAGGAGCAGCTGATAGAGAAGAAAAAGGGACCCATTGGGGTACCAAATATTTCTTTAAAGATCTGACTTCCATCTTGCACCTTTTTTTGTGCTTGGGGAAAATACAGGATGAATTGATATTTCCTGGTAGATTATGTTCTAAAATGCATTAGACCCTTATAAGCAGTAGCACATTTAATTTTAAAATAAAACAATACAGAAACCAAGCAGAAGACAATGGACAGTTTTCCCTCCCATCTGTACTGTTTCTAATGCCTTCTTTTTTGATCTCATTGCAAGATTTAAGTGTGGTAATTGTCATGAGGTCATTTTTTTCCTGGAGTTGAATTCAGGAGTCACTAGAATCAAGATGTGTGCTGTGTATCATCCAGTGGCCCTGAGCTCACTGTTTGTAAATGCTTCTCCTAATTCCATTTTCATGTTGTATTTCTATGGAACAGTCATCAAACGGAATGTTTATCTGGAAAAAAAAGTATGTCCTTTTGAAAAACTTGTTACCTTATAAAGCTGTGGTTGCTTACACAAAAGAATGACTGTACCGAGTCAGGCTAAAAGTCCTTCTAGTTTTGAATTCTGTCCTTAAAGGTATTAAATGCATGGATAGAGCAAGACCGTATGCATAGGGCAAAGAAAAAGTGATATTTTTACAGCCTCCTATGATTTGTGGTTACAAAACTTCCTCAATCATAGGTGAAGTCTTTGTATAATTATACAACACTACAAAAAATTCCAGCTGTAAAGCAATATCATTTATTTGCATATTATAACAATTAATTACCCCACAATTCTTGCATACCTGCCAGGAGAGAGCTGCCTAAGCTGTTTTATCTCTCTGGTGGTGGTAGTTGATTACCACATAATAGGCTACGAATTACCAAAGCAAGAAGGAAACTATGCCGGAAATATGTAGGTGGGAAATTTTTGCCATAATCTTTAAGTGAGCAAATCGTAGTTTATTTCCATGCAGGTTAAAAGCTGCGAGCAGCCTTGACTTGTCTACAGTATTCATGCATCTTTTGCATACACTTGGGCCAATTTTGCAGCAAACTTGATTTATGAGCACTCACAGAATGCAAAATTGTGGTATTATGTGGTCTTCGTGTGAAGCCAGAGGAAGTGCAGAAGTTTCAGCTGAGTTTCACTCAGTAGCTGAAGCTCGTGAGAATCTTACATTTTCACTTGAACATCAGAGGCATGTGTTTCCATCCACTGCGAAACCAAAGGAGAGTTTCACTCTGATCTTGTGGGCCATGCAGTTGTAAATAGGCGATTCACTTTCACAGGCTGCAGAAATCATTTCAGGACAGCTTGCAGCGTATTTTGGAAACTCAATCTATTTAATTTCTTTAATGGCATAGGCAGCAACTGACATTGTGGAACATTATGGACTTGTAATACAGTACACACTAACTTTTAGTGTATTAAATAGCTCATTTTAGCTGTGTCTTAAAATGGAATCCTTTTGTGTCTGTTATTTTCTGCTTATTACATAAGAAACAGCCATAAAACATGATGTTAGTTGTTGGACCTACTGGAAAGCATATTGAACAAGTCTCTCTTTTCATTGTCATCTTTGGCAATAAGAAGTTTAATTCAGCAAAATGACAGTTGAGATTCCTTCCTATGTATGTCCTAATAAAGTCTGTATGTTCCTTAAAGCCCTAAAACTGCACTAGAGGAAAAGCAAATCCTAGATTAAAATACCTGATGGGAATTTGCTTGCTCTATAGATCTTACAGTAAGTTTGGTTAATGCAGCAGGAAGAAATAATGTGGTGAGATAGCTAGGAACTTACAGGTTTTCATAATCTTCCATGCTTTGTTAAAATGCCAGTTGCTTTTTCCAGTGATTTTAAAGTTTCAGAAATCTATTGTGTAAGATCAAATCTACAGACAAACTTCTAGGCCCATTGGAATGGAAATAGCTTAAGGAATCAGCATGATATTTAAGATTCAATTTGCTATTCAGAGTTTAAGCTTAAAAAAAACAGTAATTTTATAATTAAAGATTGAATTTAGTAATACCAAAAATATAATGGAGTCCTCTTCTGCGAGTTTTTACTCTGATGCTAGAACCTGTCAAGATAGGATTGCTGTATCTAGGACTGTGAAATGTATTATTCTCATTTTTATCATACCTGAAGTGCACTGAGAAAGCATGTCAGAGCTTTCTTTGGAGCGCTCCTAACCCAGCACTGCATGAGCAGCCACAAGAGTGAGTAGTTGTATCCAGGAGCATGACTGGAATTCTCCCTTGTTCATATACCTGCATTTTTCAGGGTTAATCACAGAATTACAGAAGGGTTAAGGCTGGATGGCACCTCTAGAGATCAACTAGTCGAACCGCTCTGCTCAAGCAGGGATACCCAGAGCACGGGGCACAGGGTCGCAACCAGGGGGTTTATCAAGATGGCCAAAGAAGAAGATACCACAGCCTCTCCGGGCAGCCTGTTCCACTGCTCTATCACTCTTCACAGTAAAGGAGTTCTCCCTCACATAGAGATGGAACTTCCTGTGTTTCAACATGTACTCATTACCCCTTGTCCTGTCACTGGCCACGACCAAGAAGAGTTTGGCCCCTTCCTCCCTACATTCTCCCCTCACCTACTTGTACATATTCGTCAGATCTCCTCTCAGTCTTCTCTTCTGTAGGCTAAACAGGCCCAGCTCACTTAGTCCCTCCTCATAAGATAGATGATTTTGTTGCCCTCCGCTGGACCCTCTCTAGAAGCTCCACATCCCCCTTGTCCTGGGGAGCCCAGAACTGCCCCCAGTGCTCCAGGTTTGGC
>JAVCKT010014789.1:18248-31644 GCA_032273925.1 Rhynchotus rufescens
CTTCACTTCTGTAGGCTAAACAGGCCCAGCTCACTTAGTCCCTCCTCATAAGATGGATGATTTTGTTGCCCTCCGCTGGACCCTCTCTAGAAGCTCCACATCCCCCTTGTCCTGGGGAGCCCAGAACTGCACCCAATACTCCAAGTGCGACCTCACCAGAGCTGAGTAGAGGGGCAGGATCCCCTCCTTCCACCTGCTGGCAACACTCCTCCTGATGCAGCCAAGATCTCTTTGGCCTTCTTGGCCACAAGGGCACTGCTGACTCATGGTTAACTTGGTGTCAACTGGGACTCCTAGGTCCCTCTCCGTGGAGCTGCTCTGCAGCAGGTCGACCCCTAATCTGTAGTGATGCCTGGGGTTATTCTTCCCCAGGTGTAGGACCCCGCAGCTGTCCTTGTTGAACTTCGTGAGGTTCCTCTCTGCCCAGCTCTCCAGCCTGTCCAAGTCCCTCTGAATGGCAGTACAGCCCTCTAGACTATCAGCCTCTCCAACCAGTTTGGTATCAGTCAAACTTGATCAGGGTGCACTCTGTGCCCTTGCCCAAGTCATAGAATCATAGAATCATAGAATGCCCAAGGTTGGAAGGGACCTCAGAGGTCATCGAGTCCAACCCCATGATGTCACTGATGAGTTGTACCAGGCTCAATGCTGATCCCTGGGGGACACTAGTGGCCACAGGCCTCCAACTACTGGATTTGGCCCCATTTCTCACGACCATCTGAGCTCTGCCAGTTCTTAATCCACGTCACTGTCCACTCATCTAACCCACACTTTTTGAGCTTCCCCATGAGGATGTTATGGGAGATGGTGTTGAAAGCCTTGCTGAAGTCAAGGTAGACAACATCGATGGCTTTTCCATTGTCCATCAATCCAGTCATCCCATCGTAGAAGGCTATCAGATTGGTTAAACATGACTTCCCCTTGGTGAATCTATGCTGACTACTCCTGATCACCTTCTTTTCCGTGACATGCCTAAAGATGGTCTCTAGGATGAGCTGCTCCATCATGTTTCCAGGGATGGAGGTGAGGATGACGTGTCCGTAGTTTCCCAGCTCCTCCCTCTTGCCCTTTTTGAAGGCTGGAGTGACATTGGTTTCTTCCAGTTTTCTGGCACCTCCCTCATTCTCCATGACCTCTCAAAGCTGACAGATAGCAGCTGAGGAATAACTCCTGCTAGTTCCTTCAGCGCTCTTGGGTGCATCCCATCTGGGCCCTTAGATTTATGGGTGGCCAGTGTGCCTAAATAATCCCTAACCCAATCCCCCTCGACCAGTGGAAAGTCTTCCTCTCTCCTGGGTATCTCTTGTCCCCGGGCTCTGTAGTTCATGGGGACCAGCCTTAGCAGTAAAGACAGAAGCAAGCAAGGCATTTAGTAACTCTGCCTTCTCTGCATCCTCTGTCACCAAGGCACCCTCCCCATTCAGCAGTGGACTAACGTTTTTCCCTAGTCTTCCTCTTGCTGCTGATGTATTTATAGAAGCCTTTCCTGTTGTTCCAGACCTCTCTTTCTAACTCTAATTCCAAACAGACCTTGGCCTCCCTTGTTGCATCCCTGCATTAAGTAGAGACTAAAGTTAGTATCTCTGAACTGGAAGAATTAAGGTACTCTCCTGTCTTCAACAGGACCTCTAGGACCTCTGTCAGCCTTCTATGTTGCTCAACTAGCTTTTCTTAGACCATTTTTTTTCTTGCCAATATTAGACAAAATTATTTTTACTAAATGGCTGATTCACTTTAGTGACTGACAGGAGGATAAACAAGAGATTTTAAATCTTCAACACAGAAATCCCTTTTACTAAATCGGCATATTCTGCTTTTTACAACTTGTCCAGCACTAGAAGGAATATACTTGCAATATATTGCAGAAGGTGGAGTATTAAAAAAAATCTTCTTGGTGTTATTTAAAACTCTTAGTGCAAAAGTAGTATTATTTTTTTTTCAGATAAAAGAACTGACTTTAATGTGTCCCTAAATGTCAATGTGACTCCAAGTGAAGTAATTTTGTTATGTTCAACTGATTTCAAATGGGAGACTAACAATTACATCAATTATGAAATGGCTAGCATTGATTTTACATTTTCTATTAAGTACTGTCAATTAATTCTTCAGTAATTTTTTCTCCCTTAAATTCTAACAACTTGTCAAATCTTTCTGAGTGTCTTCTCCATTGATCTTACAATAATATTCCTGTACAGATTTGGACTATCTGTGTTCATAATGAAAGTTAAGGAGTGTTGCTTAGACTGAACTATCAGTGAAAAGCTTTCTTCTTTTTTCCTCCCTTCTCTTTCCTGCTCTGTTCTCCAGCAAATCCAACAAAAGTAGGAGTCATTCTTTTTGTAAGATCTCACTTTTTGCCATCATGTAGGACATTTACTTATAATGCAAATCTACAGTAACTTCAGCAGAGAGCACATGCAAGTGGTGGAACTCAACCACACAGGTCAAGAGCAAGCAAATTTTCTATCCATCAACAACTCCTACAGATTCCTGGTCCTGACGTTCATGCAGATACTGAAGAGATCACACTTCTGAATAAAGAGAGAAGAGGTTCACAGAATCACAGAACAGTTAAAGTTGGAAGGGACCTCTAGATATCATCTAGTCTAAACTTTCTGCCCAAGCAAGGACATGTGACAGAGCATGTGGCACAGGGTTGCACCCAGGCGAGTTGTCAAGATCTCCACAGAAAAAGACTTCACAACCTCCCTGGGCAGCCTGTTCCAGGGCTCTGTCACTCTCACAGGAAAGAAGTTCTTCCTCACATGGAGATGGAACTTCCTGTGTTTCAACTTATACCCATTGGTCCTTGTTCTCTCACTGGCGACCACCGAGATTTTGGTCCCTTTCTCCCTACATTCACCCTTCAGGTATTTATGCATATTGATCAGATCCCATCAAACTTCTCTTCTCGAGGCTAAACAGGCCCACCTCACTTAGTCTTTCCTCATAAGATAGATGCTCCACTCCCTTAATGATTTTGTTGCTCTCCACTGGACCCTCTTTAGAAGCTCCACATCCCTCTTGTTCTGAGGAGCCCAAAACTGTTCCTAATACTCCAGGTGCGGCCTCACCAGAGCTGAGTAGAGGGGCAGGATCACTTCCCTCCACCTACTGGCAGCACTCCTCCTAGGATCTCATTGGCCTTCTTGGCTGCAAGGACACATTGCCCAGATCTTTCTCCACAGAGCTGTTTTCCAGCAGGTCAACCCCTATTCTTTACTGATGTCTGCGGTTATTCACCCCAGGTGCAGGACCCTGCACTTGTCCTTGTTGAACCTCATGAGGTTCCTCTCTGCCCAACTCTCAGCCTGTCCAGGTCACTCTGATTGACAGCACAGCCCTCTAGACTATCGGCTACTCCACTCAGTTTGGTACCATCCGCAAATCAAAGTTCAAAGAGGAGAGTCCTTAAGATGCCACTGATTCTTCATCAACATGTCTTGTTTTGATGTAGGCCTTATTTTTTGTTTCCTTCTTAGTCTTTTTCTCTTCTTAAAGAGATGAATATGAAATACACCCTCATGCCTTAGGATTCCCAGAGAGGCAGACCTCCCTGGACCACCTCCCTATCCATTACCTATTTCTTTTCTGTTCAAAAGACCTACCCTCCTGTTTCCAAACTATATGGAACATTGGAGGATGGTGTTTCATGATAGCTTGTATGTAGTCACTTTGCCTCTGAATGGATACGAGATAGTATATATAAAAAAACATGTGTTACTGTTCCATGTCCATATGCTTCTCATTCTTATTACATGAGCATAGCAGGGCATCATTTTCTTTCAGAAGTGTCCTTCACAAGATACTATTTGGTTTACCCAAGTTAGACCTTAATTTTATAAGTATTCTCATGGACATCTTTTCACAGTGTTTTATTGCACTCTCCCTGGTGTTATGTTCACTCGTGTAAACAAGTTCTTTCAGTTTTTTCAAATTCCCTTAGTCAATAAAGATGAGGCAAATAGTGATGGAAGAAATTAGCATTTGTAGTGTTTGTGAAGGTGGAGTAATCAAAGGAGTTCTGAAATCTATTTTTGAAGGGTGAATTACAATGATTTTAACCACATTTTTCCTTGTGCTAACAAATTTAGAAAGGGACTTTGGTTAAGTAAACATTTGCTCTGGGCACAATTTGCATCCTCAATTAGATTTTATTATCTGAAAATGCTGAGGAAAAAAAAAAAAAGGAAGATTTCTAATGGAAGAAGATATATATCACTGAAATGAGAACGTCAAGATTTCAGTTTAGGCTGTAATGTCCCCAAAGTCTTTTCCAAAGACTTTCTGGTTCTGCTTTGGAAGCCTTACAACCATTTGTTTCCTCTGGGGAATTTGAGAATTTCCCTGTTTAGACTGAGAGCTCTCTGAAGCAGGGCTATTTTGATAAACTGTATGTACAGCACCTTACACAATGGACCTCTGATCACAGCCTGCATCTACGTATTATGGCAATGCAAATAAATAGATGAATAGCTGTCTTTGAAAGGTACGGAAAATAAAAAACAGATTCTCAGGGGAGTTGACATATACAGCGCAACCAGTCTCCTATCATTATAATGTTTACTGAAATCCAGGATTTAGTAGATGTTCTTCTTCCTTGGACTAACGGAAATATTCTCCAATGCTTTCCTGTATTTTGGTGCTCAGTTTCTTGCTTGTTTGCGTTTTATCCTGTTTTGCCTACTACTAGGGAAGATTTTGTTTTATTAGCATTTGTAACTGTCACTTTGATCTGCCATAGGAAAACTCCAGATTGACTTCTCTGCCCATAGGGAGACGAGATCAGAATATGTCAGGTTTAAAAAACTCATTAGATTGGCTCTAGAAGAAGTAGTTCTTATTCCTTACTTAATTGCAAATTACATCTTTAGTTTTAACAAAAACACTATGTTTTCTATCCAGGACCATTCATTTGTGGAGGCTGGAGGCTGATTTCCATTTATGCCTGACATACATGAGGCCATTTGTTTCTTGTAAATAAAAGAAAGATGATTGCTTCCAAAGTCTTTCATTTTCTGCAGTTTGCTGTTGTTGTTTGCTTTCCAATGTTCCTTTGTCCTTGAATTATTTAGCAAAATAGACATAATTTGCAGGTATTTCCATAAGTACATACTGATACTACATACTACACACTGATGGAACAGGGTAATATAATATCACATTGGGTGTGGATAAAATTTCAGCAAGCAGGTCGTAGTTGTACTGATGATCATGACTAAACTGATTTCAGATTAGCTGCCATTGGTGCTAACAAGAGAGGAGACACATTATTGAAGGCTATGCTAGAAAAGGAATGAAACACCACAGAAGCAAGCGAAGACCATGCTGTTTCTTCAGTCAGTGCCTACTTCCATGGTGCTCTGGGCTGTGGTGGCCTGAGAGAGGAGCTGCCAGGTGTGTTTGGTAATTTCTCTTCAGCTTTCGGAGTTGAGCATGGGTTTCCTGCTCCAGATTTTCTTAGTCATTCAGAAAGGGCTCAAGTGAGGGTGTCTGTTAATTCCTAAGTCTGCTGTTGTGTCACAAAAGGGTTTGATGAAAGTCTGGATGTACAAAAGGCAGGCCAAGTTCTCATCTCAGAGCAACAATAAGTTCCTCATCTTGTAGTACATCTGAAGAGAAAGAGAGCTGTATTGCTAACTTGCTCTGAACTTGCTCTGTGGTGGCTCAGCAGTATTGTCTATGCAGCCAGCAGCAGCTTGGTTAGACCTCTGAGGTATTTGCCTGTTTCTGCTTGTTTTCACTGGAAATGGAGGGAAAAATCTGCCCATCTTCCTCCTCCCTCACACTGCAGCTATTCAGGGGAGCCTGGAATTTTGCATGGTAGGTGCAAATGGCTGGAGAGGGGTCTTTCTCCTTGCTACCTTTCATCTTCCAGATATTTATTTCTTACACATGAAACAGACCATTTACAGAGCTTCAGCAAATTACAGGGGCTAAAGACTGAGCAGGTGCTGAAAAATATTTTATATGAATACTCATTTAAAGTTGAAAACAATTTCTCGTTGACCTTTTCCATGTCCTACTTGTGCTTGCTTGCTTCCGGTGTTGTTCATGGTGCAATTTGGGGCTGGGGAGGATAGGAGTGGTCATATAAAAATAATTCAGGTGGAATATTTGCGGCAAGGCTTTTCATTAGCACCAGAGAAGTGACTGATTATAAGAGAAAACCTTAAGGCATCTTGAAAACAAAACAAAACAGTTAAGTTGTGTCCAGTCAGAACAACTCCAATTGCGGGTAAGCCCATAACAGTCCTTACAAAAGCACTCATTCAGTATTAACAAAATGATGTAATAGAGAATTTTACATGAATAAATTTGAGAACACTGGAGTATAGGACTGAGAGCCATAATAATTTTCTTTCTTATTCTCCTTTTATCAAATGTCTTTATGTTGGGGCCACTGGGATGGTGTATGATCTTAAAAGGAAGGAGAACTATGTTTTTTTTTTACAACTGTAGAAGGCACAGAAACACCTTTCAGTCCTCCTCCTCCCAAAATATTTGCCAAGTGCTGAAGGCTGAAGTTTTATCATGCTGGGCAATTATAGAATATACTCACGTAGCTTATTCTGAATTGGAAGTGTGTAATTTTTCACTGGAAGAAAGCTGGCAAGGTTTTGTCTAGGACAAACATTGTGAAATCTCATTGTGGGCAGCAATTCAAGAATATTTCCCCAAAACTTGTTCATAAAGGAGAGATTCAGATGTCTGCATATTTGTTTCTAGACTGATATAGTTTCTCTTAAGAATTAGGTTATTTTTACGTTCATTTTACAAAATATATATTAAAAGTTTAAATGTTCTATTTCTAAAAGTCATAAAACAAACTAGCTGCTAAGGAGTAAGCCTGGCAGGTAGCAGCGAGTTAGAAGGTAATGTGACATTCTCATGAACTTCCTGTAGATAATTCAGCCTTACAGCAAATCCTTTAATTCTCTTGTTATCTATCTCAAATATTGCAATTATTGCAAATACGACTTGGATATTTCATGAGGTATTAATCATCTTTATCAGATATTTGGCTTCAGAAATTATTTTGTAATGTTGTTTACTTTGTTACTCAGAGATGAATTATTACAGAACATTAACGTTGGCCATGGGAAAAAGTAAAAAGGGGGGGGAAAGGTTTTATCCTTTACATTAAGAAACAATTGTAGAATGCTTATGTGGCTAGGCGAGCACTTTCAGATGCAGTTATGCCTATAATTGCTGTTGGGCAGTGGATAGCGGTTCTATGGTTTGCTGTTCAATTTAAGTTTCCTTCCAACTCTCCTTTTCTAGGTTTACCCCAGACAACACACCTGCAAGATGTGACTTAATTGGGAAAATAGGGCCAAGCTGGTGATTATTTTCTAAAGTAAAACAACAGCAACAAAATGCCCTCCCCGCTGGGTTTCTTGCGTTTTGTGGTGTATGTATATGTTGTTTGTGAAAGATGTTGAATCAAAAACCATAGAATCCAAGTCCAGGCTTCACTGGATGCAGTCACAACACAAATCCAAGATCTCTGCTCTGATTGTACCTGTGTGGCTCCTTAATTGCATGTGAACAACCTTGTTAAATTCAGTGTGGTTGGCAAGTCGTTACGAGAAGCATTTGACAAGCTCTTACGAAACTGTTTCTGTAGGGCTGTCATATAATCTAACTAGCGTTGGGTTAGTCTACTGTAAAGCTTCTGTGTAAGAGGGTATCCCACAGCATAATTTCCAGGATAAAAAAAACCATAACTCTCTGCTCTTGAAAAATTTATCTAACATTGGAGAGCTGCTCAGATTTCTCCCCACAAATCCTGATTTAAGATTAGAGTTCTGCATGTTAAGTTTCAGTAATATCTCTGGTAGCATGTGGGTTAACTGACCTCTGATATTCTTCTTTAAGTGCATAGGTAGGCATATTGCAGCCTAGTTGCATTTATTATTGCTCTTTCTGTAGAGGTGGAGGCTGAGGTGTCCAGCAGTGTACTGTTCTCTACAGTTCAGTCTACGTATCTATCTAGTGCTCAGATGCTATGTGGAAGCCGTAAGCTAGACAACGAAGCAGAAAAAGACTCTCTCTGCTGATTCCTCTTCAGGCTGGATACCCTGCCCAACTCTGCTATGAATGAGCGTCTGAAAAGCTAATTCTCCAGCAGCTCTTCTTAGACAAAAGTGGCACCCATACATGCTAAAAATAAGAGGAGCCACTGCACACAGTTCTCTGGAGATTAGTTGATAAAGGCTAAAAAGTACGAGTGTTTTGAGGCTGAATTTTGTTTATGACTGTTAGACTGAGAAAATATGTTTTTGTTTGTTTCTAAACTTATTGTTTTTAATGAATTTTATCTAATCTTCTTGAAATAACACAATTTCAGCAAGCAAGGACAAAGAAGTGAAGTACATGCGACCAATAGTTATATTATCCCTTTAGAATAGAAGCAGTTGGTTTCCATAGGTTTAGTGAACCTATGGAAAGGTGCTTTCATATGAATGAAGTCTCAAAATCTCACTCTATTTTTCTATCCATTTTTTCCCCTTTTTGTCTTGGTTTTAAAATAAAGAAAAAGATGCTTATGCAGCTGGGTGCTGGAGGAAATTACTGGCTGTGATTGCCTTTCCTTATTGTTATGAAAATGAGAACAGCATTTATGATTAGGCTTGGGAAATTTAGGGATTGCAGCGAGGGAAGTCTGATCCTTGTGGACTTGCTTGAGCAACATAAGCCTTGTGTTACTCATCAGACAGTGGGGCTTGTATAACTAGCTGTTATTTACAGAAATCATCATATTTAAGGTTCTAGGAAGTGAAAGTGTGAGGAAAAGGTTCTTTATTAAAATAAAATGATTTTGAACTAAGGAACAAAACTTGTGCAATAGCAGGAAGGCTTCTGAATGCGATGAGGCCTGATATTGAGGGAAACCCTCCTGTCTCTCATGTCTAGGATTACCTCATTTGTCTTTTAGGAGAATTCAGATTACATGAGAAGTACTGAAAAGCCATTATGGTTTATCATATTGGCTGCATTAATCTGTAGGAGATGAACATGAGACTAAAGTCTATTTGATAGCACTTTGCTGTGAGAAACTGTATAGAAAGTCCTTAAGACTATGGATGATAAGTTTTATAGAAAATGATAGTGGTAGTGTTCTCTTCTTTATAAGAAGAGAGATAAAATCCAGAAGAAAGCACAGAGAGAACAAGAGGGTTCAAAGGTGTATATATGTCATAATTAGATAAAAGGACTTTTTCATTCTTTATTTTAGTGATTCTCAGTTTCCAAATCATGCTGCATTTCCAAACTGCCTAGGATCCCTTGGCTTTTTACCATCTGCCTCTCTGATCTACTGAATGATTGTATGAGTTTTTTGTGCAATGTTTCTGAGAAATTTGTGCCAGTGATGATCACAAGGCATTTATCAAATTTAGACCCTTGCCAGGTAGGTAATTATTCCATGGCAAACCTCTAAAAAATAAATGACCCCATTTAAATTGGTAATTCCTGCCATGGACTGTTCAGACTGGTGACTCTTAGTGGTGAACTAGATCTGCACGTCTTTCATACTCAACCCCTTGGAAATGAATCCTCCTTGAAAGAAACCCACCTGAGTTTTAAATAAACAAATATGAAAGATTATAATTAATAAGCAAAACTTACTGAAGAGGTCCAGCATTAGGTTCACAGATTTCTGTACGTAGCAAAGCCAGAGATTTGCAATTTTTTTTTTTCTAGTCTGACCTCCTGCGTAGCACAAAATATCACCTTAAGGATTTCATGAGGGCAGTTCACTAATTTGCAGTTGAATAAGAGTCTTTTAATCCAAAACAGCGCTTAGTTGCACTTCTGCGTATAAAATTTGAATCTGATCTCACATTCTAGCCTTTTACCCATCAGGAATCAGAAATTAAAATTGTAAAAATTGTTTTGACTGGTGTGCATTGAAGTCACTGAAACTTTATCTAATCCCAACACATCGAGTTCTCATGAAGGGGATAAGCAACAGACGCTAAAAGAGGGTTTGTGGGTGTTGATTTCATTGGGACTTGCCTAGATACAGTGTGTAATCCCAAGTACCTTTATAGTCCAGGAGTTCAGCACTTTATGACACTTAATAGTGTAATTACTTTCTAATTTCTATGATTTGTTTGATTGGTAAATTTGTACATTACTGGTAAATACAAATTTTAATGTAAAATACTTTTTTCTTTTCAAAATTTCCATTTAGAGAGCTAGAATTGGATTTGTAAAATGGAGCAGACATAATTTTTTATTATAAAATTGGAAATTTACCACGTCAGTTCATCTTGCATGACAGGAAGCTGAAATAGGCATTATTTCATCCACAGTGGGAGCAATGTAGATGATTATACATGAAGAGACTAATAGAATTCACTATTTCTTTCCTCCCTTCCTTCAGCTTCCTCTTAGACAAGCATATAGCAGCTGTGGAGCACCTACAGAACTATGTGGTTGGTTATTGTTTTTTCATGCTGATTGGAAAAATTAAAATAAGGTTTTGCCCCATTGAAGGAGCTGATATTCTTGGTTTCTGGTTGTTGCTGTTTGGTTTCAAAAACCCACTAGTAAAATGCTGAGGTCTGGCTGCTACTTCTAAGTTCATGTTGAGCCTAAGTGTCCCTTCAGATTATTCTGTCTAGTTAAAACTAAATATCAAAGAATAAAGCCTTAGTGGAACTGGTAGGTTCAGGTTTGTTAATTTAGCAGTTTCAATATCGATGTCTTGAGTGACCAGTGCTGACCAGACCAGAGGTTTTTGTTTTGTTTAACATTTCATACATTAAAATTAATTTTGGTAGGTTACCTAATTGTTTTATCCTGATTGCCGATTAATTATGGCTGCGGGTTATCGAATCAGTTGCCCAACAGAACATCAAATATGCAGTCATTGCTGACATTTAAAAGCAGATTGAATAAATTAAAACGCTTGCTAGAGCTACTAACTCAATTCTGTCCTTAATTATTGAAAAATTGTAATGAAATTATTTGCCAAAAATAAAGTAAGCTCTGGAACTCTTGTATTAGAGGTAGCCATACAGATATATGCCAGATACAAAAGGAAGTCAAGTGGCAGGCAGATGATTTTGTCTTTTGGAGTTTTTGAAAAGAAATGAAACTGTACTCTTAAGAAAGATTTGAATGAAGAGAGGGTGATAGTTCTGACTTTTAATAAGGATATTTTGGCAGCACTTGCTGTCATCAGAGTGCAAGTGTGCTCAAAGCCTACATAAATGAATATATCCAGATTCTTAATATCATTATGTATCTGTCAGTATTTAGAGAGATACATGGCCAGGAATATTTGACATTCATCCTCTCCTTTCTACATAAAGCTGCAACATTTGATCCAGTCACGTGCATTTCCACCAAAGCCAACGGATCAGCTCAAGATGTGTTTGCCTCTGTGGAGCGGTCCCGGATGCTCACAAGTGGTCACAAAATATTTCACTTCCAGGTCACAACTGGAATGCCTGATCATCCTTCCTAACTGTTTGGCAGTTTCCCCCTCGCTCTTTCTTTCAGGTGCTGGCATCTATTGGTTTTATCCAAGTGGGAGTGTGAATCCTCTCTGTGGTAGGCACAGCCTGCCTTCTTGTTTTTGTTGTTGAAAAGAAGGAGGTTTTAGGTTTGATTTCCATTTCTGTGTGAGTCTTTGTTCTGTGCTAACAGATGGCCATAGATAATCATAAATGCAGAGATGCACACAACTCCTTATCTTCGTTTTTAATAGAACTGCACAAGAAGCAGCAATTAGCACTGTTGACCAAAAACTTAAGAGAAATACTTACTTAAGAGAAGTAAACAGTTGCAGAAGTTTGTTGTGACAGAACTAGATAAGTGTTTTCATATGTAACTAATAAAGAAAATATAGTGCTTAGAACAAGGCAATAAGTATACAGTAAAGTGAAATAAAAATCAAAGAGGTGTAAGTTAATATCTACCACTCCTAATGAAATCAAGTTCATTAGTCTCGTTCAGCACCCTTAAGGGGTCACCATTTATTTATGAACTTTTAGGTATGCATGACTGGCAAGTTTCCCTCCCTGTACTGAGAGGAATGGGTATGAGATAGTGCTCGCTAGCAACAGGCCTAGAGAGTGGATAAAAGCCATATTTTATACCAGCTAAGAGTGGCAGAATTAGCTTAGAGCTGTTTCTGCATCTCACTAAATAGACTTACAGTTCTATCACATATCCCCAATGCAGGATAGCTGGGGGCTTCTTCCCACATTTCGGAGTAATACACATCCCTATTAATGTTAACCTAGAGACTATCAAAAAATACAACTTTGCCACAGGGTCCTTCATTGCACTGTGTAACTCAGAAGGTTGACTAGATTCTCTGTCTTGAAAACATTTTGCATTTAGTCTATGTGTCTGCTGAAATTATCAAGAGAGATGGTCCAAGGTGGTCACAGATAAGTGGAAAATATTCAAAAATAAACCTTTGATAGTTAGTTTTAGTGAATTCCTGAACAAGACACTACTGTCAGCTGTGATGAAGCCATGCAGTGCTTGTAATTTAACTCTTTTTGACCGTGCAAGATAACTCTTTCTGAATATCCACAAAGCTTTTAATATGCACATTACTTCATTAACTGTCCTGCCAGCCTTTACATAAGCGTTAAGACTGTAGGATTCTTAAATAATTAGAATTGTTCGTTTTTAATAGGAGACAAATTTGTACTGTAGAGGATATGAAAAGGAGAGAAAGACTAGAAACATCGGGTCTATCTAGAATTTCAAGGGAGGAAAATATAGGTATGAGAGAATGGAAAGGAGTGAGAGGAATTAAACAGCATAAAAGAGAAGGGAATGGAAAATGTAAAGAAAGAAAGAAATGGAAAATAATTAGAAGGTCAAAGAGACACATAAGTTTTTCTGTAGCTTAAATGTTTGGAAAAGCTTTTCTGGTGCTGACTGTAAGCTAGGCTTTCTGACAAACTAATTTTCTGGGAAAAGTATTTTAATTTATGTGCAAGTTTAAATTGTTTGTGGCATGTTAAATTGACCTTTTGATTGTGCCTTGGGTGGAACCATTTGTATATAGGATATACAAGGGGATGATAGTACTCTTGGTATATGTTAGTACACTTAGGATATGTTAATATACTCTTATGCTACTTGGAGTGAGCACAGCACAGAAAGAGTAAGGCAGCCTAACACAAACACAAACGCATATGCAGACAGGGTAGAATAGAGGTATCCCTGCTGTTGTGGATAGTTTTACCCAAATAAATAATTTATCTTTTTTTCCCCTCCATATCAACAGTAGCCAAGAAAACAGTAACCCTAGTAACTTCATCTAGGTTAATATTTTTCTTTTTTTTTCTTTTTTTTTCTTTTTTCTTTTCAAAAAAAAAAAAAAAAAAACCCTAAAACTTAACATCGTGTTTAAAAA
>JAVCKT010014790.1:0-16528 GCA_032273925.1 Rhynchotus rufescens
CCCTCGGGAGCCGCCAGCCCCGGGACGGGGCTCGGGCCCCTCGGCCTCCGCGGCCTTGGTGGTGCCGTTATGGTGGTGACCTCCTTTCAGGGGGCGAGGGGCCCTGTCGCTCCGTCAGCCGCCTTCGCCTGCCCTCCTGGGCGCCAAAACCCACCTCCCCTTGCCCACCTTCACACGTGAAGGTCCTGCTGGAAAACAGAGTTAGCCGTTGGCACCGGAGTGCCGGGAACGTGAAAGGGGAGCCGAGCGCTTCCCAAAGGCGAGCTGCAATGGCCCTCGCTGCTCACGATGCTCCACAGGGGCAAATGAGCCCTAGAAAACACCTCATCTCGATGAGCTCCATCCTCTACCTCTTTTCTCTCCGTCGTTCTTTCCACAGGGAGAAGATAATTTCACTTACTGTCCAGCAACAGGCCTGGCTGTGGGCAACGAGCGCTCGGCGTTTGCTGGCTGGGCGTTCCCGTTCCCGGGGGTGTTCCTGACGGAAGAGTTCATTGGGGAGGATGAGGAGTCGGAGATGGTTGGACTCATGGATCTGGATGACTGGAAGCCGTCACAGTCTGGCCGAAAAAAGCAGGTTTGGTTGTAGAAACATGGTTGTTCTCTGGAAAAGGAAGGCTGTCTTCACAGTTAAAACCCCAAACACATGTTTTATTAAATGCTTTCTTTTGGAAACCTTTCCTGAAATCAATTGCAAGAATTGTAATTATCTTCTTGCAAAAGTGTCTTTATCATAATTACAGTGAATAGCACCTGCTCGTACATGTGCAGGTATTAAAAATCATACACTATCAGCAGGAGATAAGTATTATTCTTTCTTTACTGATGATAAATCTAATCCAAAGTAATTAATGTGACTCAATTGAGTCATTTTGCAAAGTGGTGACGACACCATTGGAAGAGATGAGCAGCACACCTTAAAAGCCTTGACCATCGTCGCTGTAGAGGTCACAGCCTCTCCAGAAAGACTTGTCCCAGGTTTTCCTTGACGCTGTCTTTGTTTTCTGGCAGGACTATGGACCCAAAGTGAACTTTAAGAAGCAGAGACTGAAAGCTGGCGGCTTCCTCGGTTTGCCAAGTTTTAGTAAAAAGATCGTGGCGCAGATGAAGGCCTACTCTGTGCTAGATGGTTTCTTGCCTGTTGAGCAATGTAATCTGGACTACCTGCCAGAAAGAGGTTCTGCCATCGACCCACATTTTGATGACTGGTGGCTCTGGGGAGAGCGGCTGGTTAGCTTAAACTTGCTCTCAAAAACAATCCTGTCCATGTCTTGCGATTCGGAGGACACCATCCAATTATTTCCCATTTTCACTAAAGAAAACGGGGAATTAAGTCCCTGTGGATGTCCTGCACAGACGTCAGCGTGCGAAAATTCAAGCAAACCGAGAATTAACTGCGCTTCATCCCCAAGGCTTGTTCCAAGTAAAGAAGTGACTGTTGCCATTCACTTACCCAGGAGGTCCCTGGTGGTGCTTTACGGTGACGCTCGGTACCGGTGGAAACACGCGATCTACCGCAAGCACATAGAGCAGCGCCGAGTCTGTGTCACGTTCCGGGAGCTCTCCGCGGAGTTCAGCGCCGGGGGAAAGCACGAGGAACTGGGGAGAGAGCTGCTGGGAATAGCTCTTTCCTTTCAAGGAAGACCAGTATGATCAGAGGAAGATGGAACTGCATTTTGTTGGGATATTTGAGAAATAAAGGATAGAATTTTTACAACTTGATTTATTGCTGAAGTATGTGTAGGAATCGGGTTATAACAAATGTAAGAGCAATCAAATAGAAATGTAATAAATAGGAGGGTAAAAGGAAAGATTTGTTTTGTTGAAGGCTCTCCTGGGCAATGGTAGTTCTTAGGCAAAGTTAAAAATTAGCTGAAAATTAGTGTTCATTAGCTGTATTGTAACCAAATGCAAAAAGCAAATAGTCATTTTAAAATACTTCAGTGAAATCAAGAAACTTGGGCTTATTAAACTGATCCGAGTCAAACAGCCCTTGGCACTGACTCAACCCACATCTTGGAGCAGATTTTAGCCTTTTTTGACCCATACCCAGTCCTGTCACGCTGCTCTTAGAGCTGCCCCCTGCCACAAGGCCACCACTGTCTTCTCACCCACTTCAGATGGATCCCTTGGAGAGCAGCCCTCCAGGGGAGAAGGGTAAGCAAGCATCTCTCCACAGAGGCCACAACACACAGAACTAATTAAAGTAATTATCCTTTGCTGAAGATTCCTGCTGTGGCAGCGAGGATTAATCTTAAATGTAGCGTGTGACCTACATCTTCCGGGACCAAAAAGCGGCACTTGCAGAGGGCCAGGGCAGACACATTTGCAGACAACTCAGACAGGTCATTTGTCATCTCCGAGCCCTGCTGCCAGCTCCGTAGGGAGAGGCTGATTTCAGGAAGCTGGGAGACGGGCTGTAGCTTGCGGGGATCGCGTTCCCCTCGGCTCCTCCAGCCACCACGTTGGAGTCGGAGCTCGAACCTAGGGTGTCGCCTGCAGCCGAAGCTGCTCAGAGCAAACGTCTCTGCTCTTGGCAGATGAGGCTGTACACGGAGATGTGGGTAAACAGTCAGCACAGTCGCACCTACAGTCGTAAAACACTTCACAGCACTGCCTGGCTCTGGTTGGTAAGAAAAAGGCGCACATTTATTACATGGGAGGTCAGGGTCCCCGCGGTCCCCGCCTGTATTTTAAAAGGAGAGTGACATCTGACAAAGCTACAAAGAAGAAATAAAGCAAAAATATGAGTTAACCAATAGAGGCTGCTGGAGGACTTGAGCTGCCTTTCAAAGATTCAGTCTGAAATTAGCCAGAAATGTAAAACTTGGCAGGTTTATCCAGTTTCATTCACACAGCTAGACAACAACAAAGATACAGGTATTATTCTACATAAAATATTGTTTGTGCATAGATGAAACAAGAACAGGCCAAGTTTAAAACACAGAGGGTTTTTTTTCTCATCCTAGCACTTAACTGAGCCAACATCCCCTTCATCACCCATCGGTAACATCCCTGGGATGAAGGCAAGCACAGAACTGTACGTGCAGGTCCATGTGCAGGGCAGTGCTTCACAAACTCCATCAGTAAATAATTCCTGAAACCACTTTCCTGTTTAGAAAAAACAGATGGAGGAGAAGGCCTGGGAGAAGATAACCAGAAGGGAAACACGCTGGGCAGCTGTGCTGGATCCGCATTTGAGGTAAGAGGAGTTTACAGAGGAAGCATCTTGAGGTGGAGGAAACAACCATGAGCAGATAAAGCTGGAGAGGCAGGGAAGGTAAAGCCGGAGAGACAAGGAAGGTAAAGCCGGAGAGGCAGGGAAGCTTGAGGGGTGTCTGCTTTGTAAGGAAGGGAAAAACAGAAAGCATGACATGAAATCCCCCAGAGGAAATGCAGGCGCGAGCACCGCAGTGCTGGGTCACCCCACACACAGCAGCACTGCAAACAGCAACCGCTGTCTGGGTGCCCGAGCTGAGAAATGGAAGAGTTTTAGTTCTGCATCCACCACTTTCCATAAAGGCCTCCATGTACTTGAGTGCTTATGGCACGGGGCGCTCCACCCGGGGCTGGCGCACAACGTGTGACGGGGCTCGCGCCCAGCTTGGCCCGTCTCCCATCTATCTCACGTCTCCCATCTATCTCACGTCTCCCATCTATCTCATCGCCTCCCCTGCAATAAGATCTCCCGTCAGAGCCATTTATCCACCCGCTCAACAGGGGCGCGTGGGGAGAGCCGCGCCTGCCCCGGAGCCACGTTAAAAATAGGAAGCTGGCAGCTCAGGGCAGCCAAAGGGCGAACTCGAGAGCGCTGCGCGTGGCGCCGGCCCCGCTGGCTCCTGCTACCCAGGGCAGAGCAGCCGCCTCCTGCGGCAGGAGCAGCCCGGGACACTCGTGGCTGGGCACGGATGGGACACGAGTGGTGGCGCACACAGGGCGGCATCTCCGTGCTTGGGCATCCTGCTGACAGCAACGGCGAGGAGGATTTTCTGGCACCGTGGCACGGAAATTGCTGCCTGGGGAGGTAGAGCATCCCTGCGCCTTTATGGGTTAATTCCCATTTCCGCCGCTCGCTGTTAGCACAGACAGCTGAGCAAGAGCAAGGGAAAGAAGGAGAGGCAAGAAAAGGCAGCACTGCTTTTGTGGAAGAGGAAGGAGTGAAAGGAATTACAGCGAGAAGGTGATGAGTAGACTGGAAATATCCCTGACACCAGAGCCAAAAGAAAAATCCTCTTTTGGAGGGACTTTCGAAGGGAAAGAGACCTCTGCACACCGAGCAGAAACAGCTGTGAACAAAAGCAGGGGCAAGGGGCCATGATGCTGTTTGCAGTGCACCCACACCCAGGAAACTACGTCAGGATTCCCGTGGGATTAAGGCGATCCCTCTCCAGGCACAGACCTGCTGCCTTGAGACCGCCTCGAATTTGATCCCAGCAGGGCCCTGGCACGTTACCCTGGACAAATCCGAGCACAGCTTCTGCTCCGTGTCTGCATTTGCTGAAGTTTATTATATCTGCAGTGAATTAAGGGAACAATTTGGCTGTTCTGAGGTGAGCTGTGTTGTTTCCACAGCACTGTGAAACTTGTTTTGGTTTTGAATTACAAGAGGAGCCCAATACTTCCTCTACAACCGATTTCAAATCCGGGTTCAGCGTCAAACACAGGCACTCCTGTTATCACTACTCATGTAATGGAGCAGGGCACAGTACAGACTAGAGATTCATCCTGTGTGCTCTGGCTCTGGTCTCACAACAGAACTGTGCCACTAAAGGAACCTACATACGTAATACTTGGCAGAAAACTCAACTCTGATTTTATTATATAAACCTTTTATTGTGGTAAAAAAGACAGGAGGGAGAAAGGGCAGATTCCTGGGGACACCAGTTGAACTTTATGACCCCTCCAACTTCCTGGAGGACACGCATTTTTTGCATATGAGCACAAGCAGTACAGACTAAGCATTTAGCACACAAATAACTTCTTCTCTTTGCTGCAGACTGGCCAATATGGTACATACCAAGTGAGGGAAGAACAACAGATGAGGGCCACAGACACAGCGCTAAGCAATTTGTTCAGCAAGGACCAAAGTCCCATGTAAACAAGCGAGATTCGAGTTGGGTTCCCAAGGCCCTCCTCAGAGAAAAATATGGGGAGTTGCTCCCGTTGCACTGGGATTTACATGTTCCCTCCACGCTGAGAAGCTGACATGTAATATAGTGACATTAGATTTCTTACGTCCCAGTAGACCAAAGGACCAGGGTAAACAGAACATTATAAACGTCCTCAATGAATATAGAAACCTGTAAGGCATGAGAGAATGTAAACCTGCGATGGTCGAATGCAGAACAGGGCCAGGAAAATGTACTTAGGCTTCTTTCAGTGCAACATGTCAGAAAAAAGCCCTATCTTTCCTTAAAATAGCTGTTGGCTGCAAAATACTTTTCCCTCCATAAATATACAACATATCATAAGATCACTTTTCAAAGAGGTTTTCGGTGAAAAGGGCGCTGACAGAGTTTACAAAGTCTCCTTGCGAAGCAATACGGCCATGCAAGGGTCATTCTGGCTGCTGAAATAAAGCCAGCTCAAAGGTAACACGATAGCTCTTTGATGGCATACAGCATTCCCACAGGGATCCAGCTCCAGCACACTCATCATTCCAACTGCAAGTTTCCGAGTTGTTTGCTTTGGTGAGAGAGAAGGAAATGTTCGTTTTTCTGCAGGCTAATGCTACAACTGACAATCAAAGTGATGAAATACCCAGAGCTGGGGCTTCTCCTCTCCAGCAAACCAGACTAGCAAGAGACGTGGCAACAGTACATGGATGAGGAAGACACAGAAACAGATTTCCACACTATGCTCTACTCTATTACTCCTTACCTCCTTGAAACTTGCTTTTCTAGTCCTTCAAAGTTTGATGTCTCATTAAATTCCTTGCTACTGTTTTGGTTTAAGAATGTCCTTGCAAGCCTTCCCTGGGCTCTTGCCTTCTATTGGAAAGATCACAGGATCTTGGCATTCATTCAATCTATGGTGACAGATGCTGTTGAGGCAAACAAGGCAGAACTTCCCAGCCTCCCGTATCTGAAACTCTACCTCCCCAGCTGTAAAAAAAAAAAAAAAAAAAAAAAAAGCAACAAAAAAAAAAAAAAAAAAAGCAAGAAATAACAATAAAATAAAAGCTAAGGCTGATTTCTCTCTGGTTTCCTATTTCTGGAACACCTGTTATGGAACAAAGGTGGTGAACACTCACAATTTCTATTGTGCTTTCTTGGATGTCCTCAAGTTGACTGCAGATACCATCACTATCCAGCTCAGCTCTAGAGACAAGCTGCCAGTTAAGTGCTGCTGCACTGACAGCCAGGGAGGTCTCACACGTAAGACAGGTCCTACACACACACAGCTGCAGTTCTACACTTGACAAGAGAATGCTGCATTTGTAAAAAATGCAGTTATTCGGCTAGCTGGACCAATGTGAAGGTAGATGAAGTTTTGGCCTTTAACTCCATGGCAGTGTCTATTTAAACACACAAGTGTGTAGGACCAGAAACAGGCCAGAGACCACAGCATTTGAAACAGCACTAGAACCCACAGCTACATATGGCAATTAGCATTTAGATAGTTAAGCCTCAAAACAGTCCATCATTGGTATGTCCCGCCAACTAGCAAGAGAGTATTTTGCTCTCAGCCTCAGCTCCCTGCCTCTCCGTCACACTACCTGCATGCTCCGGTCATGCCCGTCTAACTGCACTTTGAGTTTGTGGAGCTCTTCGATCTCCCGGTTGTGGCGCTCCGTTTTGTGCCGCACCAGAGACCGGTAGAAGTGAATGGTGAAGACGACAAAAATCAGCCCCACGGGGACCATGATGATGGTGGAGACCAGGGCTGCCTGCCAACCCGCGTGGCCGCTGGGCTTCTGGATGGTCGTGGTGTCGTTCTTCATGATGGAGTCCACGGGCAGAAATTTGATCCAGCAGAGCAGCACGACCTCCGCGAGGAAAAGGAGGATTCCCAGGACGGTGGAGAAGCCCCACGCCAGCTCTATGTAGGGGTGCATGCGCTCGTGGGGGGACTCGCTGATGGAGTTCAGGTTGTGGATGTTGCTCACCGCTTCCACGTTGGGCAGGATGCAGGTGCTGATGAGCAGGGCGAAGAGGTGAACTGCCACCAGCACCGTCGTGCAGGCACTGAACGCGATCAGCAGCATCTGGGGGTACTTGTACTGCATTTCCAGCTGCACCTCCACCATGGCAACCTGGGGGAAAAGCAACACAGGAAAAACAACTGTCAGCAGCTGCTAGTTTCGCTGGTTTTCTCCTTGCAAGGCGTGCATCCAGGAAAGCATCTTTCCTCAGGGAAAGCACCTAAGGTTAAGTACACACTTAAATGCCTTCAGAGTGGCAGCCCAAATAGATCGTTCTTGTTTCCTGGGAAGATTTTCACACAGTCTCCAGCCTGGCCTTTCTCAAGGGTGATGAGCACATTTCTGCACTGCAATTTTCTGCAACAACAGCTCTCTCCTTGCAACCACGAGCACTACGAACTGCATTGAACCAAACATAAAACAGAAGGAACCCATGAAGCAACAAGTGCAGCGTGGGGGCAGCTGACAGCCTGCGAGCCCTCCCACCCATCACACCTTCCTCTTCCTCTCACCACGAGCGACTGCAACTCAGGAAGTCTCAACTTGAGCACAAAGAAACTCCGCTTGAGCAGAAAGAAATGCAAAAGCAGCAGTGCTTCTGGCCAGCTCCCAGAAAGGTTACACCACCTCCCCTGGGAGACATGCAGGAGTCTTAATAGCTAAAGCTATTCCATGGTTAAGAGAGTTGCCTTCTATTCCTGGAACATCTTAAGTTCTTTTTATTACAAATATATCCAGAAGCAAGTTATTTATATCTCCATTTTTTTCCCTCGAGATCTAATGCCTTACTGATATACTCAACAGAAGTGGGCAGTTACTAGTTTGTGAGTGTGTTCAACAACTCCACTAAATAGCTTTTGTTTCCAGAAAATAGACTTGGATCAAGTAAGTCACTTAAGTTATTAAGTTAATCCACAGTGGGGATTTTTTTTAATCAGGTAAACTTAATACATAGAATAAGAGAGAAAGAAGACCTTGCAGGGGTTTGTAACCGACTGAGTATAAGAATCTGGAAAATTATTTAACCTATTTGTTAAGTAAAATAGCCAACATAAGGGCTTTGTGGGCTGGGTTGTGAGAAAGAACCACAGAACCCTTTACTAAGAGAAGCTGCAAACACAGTTGACAAGACCCTCAGAGATTCCCCTCTACCAGCTCTCCAGTGCTTTGCCTGGGTGTGCAGCTGCCTTTAGCCATTTGCACAGACAGTAAAACAAAGCCTATCAATAAGGAAAACCTCTGGCAATCCCAGGCACTCGCTGTTCCAATGCAGCAAAGCCTGCTGCAGAAAAGGAGAAGCTGCTCTTTGCACCCCTGCCTCAGGGCAGCTCCTCTCAAGACCATCATAGGAAAGTAAAGCCAGAGCAGAAAGCTTGATTTGGGAGGCAGAGCTGGATTTTGCCGAATAGAAACATCATTTCTTTATCCAGTCTTCACAGAAGACCAGTGCTGCACAACCATTTCAACCCCTGAAAAATAATTTGCACTGTTCAGACTGGCATTATTTGGGGATGTTATTTAGGCAGCGAACCCTGCAGATGCACTCGTGCTCTGCTGGTGCCTCTGAAGATGTTGAGGAGGGCACGGAAGCAGTGCCTGTGCTGGCACAACTACACTTACCCACACTTACTTCGCAATCACCACCAGCCCAAATGAGGGCATCACGGTCAGGCTCAGACACATCTCTTGGCAGGCAGCTCTTACAATTTGGGTCACAAACAGTCTCTGCATGCCTGTGATACCCACATCAGCTCTTTGGGATATTAGAGACATCAAAAGAACATGTGGACAGTGCTTTGCAGCTCCCCATGTGTTGATTCAAGGAGAGGAGACTCTGCTGCCCTGTTCTGTGCAGTCTGTCTGTACAGAGCAGTGCCTGTCGCCCACACCATATCAAACGGTGAAAGCTACAGCTGCACTGTGCAGTGCTGGGTGCTGTAACACAGAGACCTGGCACTCAGCAAACTGCAAATACAATTTATAGCTTTATATTAAAGCTGAAAGCCTAGCTCATGTCAACATACCAATTTCTGCTTGTTATCCTTTGCGTGAGCAGCAGTTTTCAGCTAATTGGATGTTTCCTCCCAAACTAACCTGTTCCCTAGGGATAACTTCAGCTGTGCAACGATGAATTTTTAACACTGACTGATGGCTCAGGAAGACGCATTATAGGGAAAAACATCAACAATGCAGATAGGGCAGCAAGGCAGAAAAACAGTTCATTTAACCAAAGGTTACTGGAGGTAACTGCAAGTACTGGAAAGGTGAGCGAGCTCTTCCTGCTTTACCCCGTGACACATCACATCATTCCCTGACCGGGATAAAAGAAAGAGGACAAGCTGACATAACCCATTTAAAAATCATTAAATATGATGCTTAGCCTGTAAAACTATTATTAATGTCATGTTTGATACCATTATATCCTTCTGTGATAACAGCCCCGTTTATTTTAACCTCTTTCCAGCAGCCAAGATATCGAGGGCTTGACTTTGCAAGGCACTAAAGCACTCTGCCCAGCAGCTGAGTATTGCAGCACAGTTTTAAGTTGGAGAATTGCACTGTTAAATTCAACACTCATGGGTTTGCTAATGGACTGTGTGCTGAGAACAATTTAGAATTAAACTGAAATTAAATTACATGAATTTTTTTCAGATCAGTACAATCCCCAGATTGTCCACAACCAAGATGATGCTCATCTTCAGAAATCTAGACCAGGATTGATAGTATCAGGCAAAAGGATGACAAATGGCTTAAGATAAAATATTACATGCACACAGATGGTTTGGCAGCCTGTAATAATATCAGTCCAGTAGATCCGTGGGATTTTTTCTTTTTAAATATCAAACATACCTATCCTGTAGGCATTTGGATAAATGTTGAGAGGGTTGGCAAGCACTCTTAGCTCTTATCCTTACCAGAAAAATGATTAAGGTTTATGAAACTCTCTCCAAAATAAATTTAATATTTCTGAAAAATACTAAACTAAGAATGTTAGCAACTTTTCTCCTTCATCTATCCAGTCTTCCTAGGGCAAATCTGACATTCATAGCAAATGACCCACCTCCAAAGAGACCTAGAATGCAGCCACAGCCTTCTGGTCTGCCCATCTCCTTGCCAGAAATACCAAAGATAGAATCAAGTAATGAGGAAGGTTTGAATTACCCTGCAGCCTGTCCAGAAGGAGCTGGATCAAAGCCACTGCCTGTTGATTAAATAGCCATCAGCTAGTAATAATGTTCAGCCAATATGAAGCTGGCTTGAATCAAACACATTGGCAGGGAGGTAAATAAAACCCTAGCCAAGCCCTGTGTGACATTTGTTGACATAGCTAAATGCACATAAGACTTCAGGGAAACTATTTAACTCTAAATAGCTGCTCTGCTTTTATCAATAGCTAAATAGATGCTCTTATTAGAACAAGGCAAATGACTGCTTACTAAATACCATTCTGTCAAAGTAGCAATGAAGGAAAAGCAAACAAACAAACAAGGAAAAAAGCACAGGTAGCAAAGGATAAATAGATCACCCTTTACTGGAAAGCCTGACCTGATCAGCTGGGGAAAGCTTGTCAATAAGCAGAATGGCAGCACAGCAGTGTTTTCATTTCTGAAGATTCCCAATGTGCTTAATATGTTAAGTCAGTGATCTAACATCAACATCGGTTGCATCTATATGGTTATTTGATTTATTTGGTTATTTGATTATATGGTTATTTGATTTTTCAACAGTTTAAAAGGAAACGGGCAGCAGTCTCTGGCACCAGCCCTGGAGTCTGCTACTGTCAGCGCAGCAGTCAAGGAATCCTTCAACAACCCATCAAGTAATGTGAAATAAAAGCAGACAGGCTCCATGTGTCATAAAGAGAAGTTACAGGGCTCAGTTAGTACTTTTGCTGAGAAAATATTCAGCACTTGCTGTTCTGCGTGTTGAGGACAAATGCTTTGTTTCCAGATACGTGTTTGAGCCCTGCAAGCTCCAAGCTTCAGTGCTGTGTCAGGGATGCCAGTCGACCCTGCCTGATCTGCTGCCTCGGTGTAGCAGAGCTCACAACACTATAGAATCCTCTCTGCATTCATTTATTAATCATGCTAAATGAGGACAACCACAGATAATTAGCACAGAACTCAAGTAACCTAGGGGCATAGAGAGCCAAGGCGTGAATTGCTTTTTAGAATAAGAAAGCCTGCAAATCTGAAAAAAAAAAAAAAAAAAAAAAAAAAAAAAAAACCCCACCTTCAGGTTACTCCACTTATTCAAAATGAGAAGCTACCTTCTGCCTGTTTTAGCACATAGAACTTGGTCACAATACAATATATGTTACTTGAACTGTTTTTCAAGCACCTTACACCTGGCGTCAGTGAGGAAAGAGGAAGCACAAAGGAATCAAACAGCCTTTCTCCCTTGCAGACTGCCCCCATTCTGCCCCCAGACAAGCTTGAAACCCAAACCAGAATTCACCACCATAATATTATAGACAACTTCTGTTCGGGAAAGTGGGGAGAGAACAAGGACAAAAGAACTGAAATAAAACAATGGAAGCTACCTGGAAAGTTTCCAAGATCTCCCTCTCCCACCCAGGGCTCCCAAACTTCAGGATATAACCCTATAACCTCTCTCACATCCTGCTGTCCTACCCAAGTGTGCTCAGTGTGTGTGCTCAGTAGCCACTCTCAGAAACAAACCACAGCTGCCAGTTTCCTGAGCAGAAAATCTCCCCCAAACAGATTTCAATTCTCGCTCTCCACATGCAAGAAGCAGTGGGGAGATCAGAAAGTTCATCCCGTCACAGCAGGTCAGGGGGTTGCTAATGCCACAGCTAAGCCAGGCTCCAACACTTGCCTGCTGCTGGTCTGTGCTGTTTATTTGCTTGTTCCCCAACACGGTTCTGAGCTATGCAAATAGCTTCCAGATAACACCCAAGTGCTGCACCGAGGGAAAGCAACTACGAGGGATTATTTCCAATGGGCAGCACTGACCAAAATAGACCAGGTTTGGCTCCCTTGCAGCTCCACAACCCTCTCAGCACCAGCCCCGGTGCCTGAGCACGCAGAGCCCCTCGCACAGCCCGGGTGATGCACCTCATAGTACCACACGGGCTCTCGGCTCTCACTGCACAAACCTCTCTCTGGCAAGACTGCGCCTCAGGCTCCGGCTTATTTCAAGGCACTGCCACCTGAAAACCCCCACCCAGGGAGTAAAACAATATTTGGGACTGTAGCAAGCAAGGGGTGCAGGGGAGCTCCGTGAGCAGCCCCCCATGCAGGCAGCCAGGGACATGGGGCCTCAGGGCCAAAGGAGAGGCCAGGTCCTATTTGTTAGCAATCCTGAGGCAGCACTCGGGACCACTGGCAGGTAAGGAACAGTGTTTCACAGGGCTGTTTCACAGGCCTGACTTGGGAATGCGTGGGCTGACTGTTAGGCAGCTCGTTACTCATCTTGCTTTGAGAGGGATGACCTCAAACTTTTCAACAGCAGCCAAACAGAAACCCACAGACAGATGCCTCCTACCTCTTCAGAAAATAACAGTGCATCGTCCTCCTTCACAGGAAGGAAACAACATTGGTTAACAGATGATTTTTACAGAGCCCAAACTTTCACAATCCAAAAAGTTCTTTTTCTTTTCCTTGATTTTTTGGTTTTATTTCTCCGAAATAAACCTACCATGGCAAATCCGGAGAGGAGAGCAGAGGTTCTGCTGGAAGCTTTGAGTTTGGCTCTGCTAAGGTAGAGTTTTCTCCATGAAAGGGCCTGAACGGAGTGGTGATTTGATGTGACGAGTTCCAGGTAGCTGCGCCGGACCCAGTCCCGATAATCCATGCCTTTTGTGCCAGGTTCCGAGCAACAAGCAGGAGTGGAAGGATCCACTGGAACATTTAATTCAGAACTCATGATGGCAGGAGCGCTAAGGAAATAAAACAGGGGGTAACAAAAAGAACAAGTATCAGCTACTGGCATACAAAAACTGGAAGACTAGTTAGGATAGGACAGAAAAACGAACAGCTACGTTTAAAAAAGTTACCCTCAGTCAGCAGATAACAGATGGACCAAATCATATCGATTTGGGACACGCAAAACAGACAGGAGACCATCTGTAATTACTAGAAATGACTGTAAGAACTCATCCCAGAGTGCAGAAGGGCACAGCTCTACCCCAAGGCTGGAAACAGTCACACAGCTGAACGCTGCATAGGGTTAACACACACATTTGCTGAGCTGCTGCTGTGGAAAGTCATTTCTTAAAACACTCACGCCCACATTCCACTTATCAGCCCCATCTGACCACTAATCATGTTCCATTGCTTCCATTAGCACCTCTTAGCACAGGGAAAGAAAAACAATTCCAAGGGAAGAAGCAATTGGCATTCCAGGGAGTTCCATTGTGCTCAGACGCAGGAGGCTACACTGAAGATGTGAGAAAGCAGCAAGATTCTATCAGGTGCTTAATGCCACAGCTATCAGCACAGACAAGTCCTAGCCCAAACCAAGCCCCTCCTTGTACCACAGCTTAGTCATGAGTTTGCCTGAAGGACTCTCTTTATCTCAGTGTTGCCTACAGACAGGGAACAACAGAATTCGGATTATATTTTGAGCAGGAATTTGTCAGCTCTGGTAGACATCCAAAATCTTCAGTGTGATTTCCCATTTGCTGAAAAATGGAAAAGCTGATTTTCTCCATTAGTCCTCGTCTCCTCTGGTCCATTCCTGACCTCCTCAGAAGCAGCAGCATCAGAGTGAACAGGACTAGGAAGAGCAGCTCCTAGAAGGCAGAGCCAAAGCAGGGCCTTGCTGATCCTTTGGCAGGAGCTCGAGCCCTGCCCTGCTCCAGCCAGCCCTGCACAAACCTAGGCCATACAGCGACAGGGACAATGACTAATGAAGTGACGTTGGCTGCGAGATTTGAGGAAGTGGCAAGGATAAAAGGCACCGGCTGCCCACAACTCTAAATGTTACTTTTAAAAAGGAACAAGGCTGTTCTAGGCACAGTAACCCAGATTAGACTGCAGCAGCAAATAAAGCATCCCAGCCTGGAAGATTCTGGCCATTCCGAGCACTGCTTTTCCATGAACCTTCAGATTTTGATCCCCTCGAACGGAAGGGCAAGAGCACAAGACAGCTCTTCTGGGCAGCTGTTGATACGGTGAGATTACAGGGTGTTTTAAACACCTGGGTGTTTTCTGGAAGCTACCTGCATATCAGGGAACAAGCAAATAAACAGCACAGACCAGCAGCAGGCAAGTGCTGGGAGCCTGACTTAGTCGTGGCATTAGCAAAACCCTGACGTCCTGTGACGGGGTGAACTTTGTGATCTTCTCGCTGCTCCTTGCACGTGGAGAGCAAGTGAAATCTGCTTCGGGGCAGGGTTCTCTGCTCAGGAAATGGCCAGACCTGGCTCGGTTCTGAGGCTGGCTGCAGAGGGCAGGGCTGGGAGGCTCCTGAGCCGCTGAGGAGCTGAGGGTTCTCAAATGAGTCAGAGGAAAAAAAAGAAAAAAATCTGTTTGTAAGCGTAAAAGACAAAAGGTTGTTTATAAAAACATGCCAAGGATCACAACAGTACCAAACAGAACACAGTAACACGGAGAAACCTCCCTGCTCGCTCTGCATTTCCAGAAAAGGCAAGAATTGCCTATTTTTGAAGATTTAAAGAAAGGTATATGTGTGTATATATATATATATTCCCAGGCCTGCAGCAGGCAACGGAGCAGAAGGACTCTGTGTTTCCTGTGACAACATCTGTGCAGATTCGCCAGTGCCAGCTCTGGGGTGAACTTGCTAACTCTGTCCTTGATTAGGACACGGAGGGCCTCTACCCTGCCACGGATTTTCATAAAACTCGCAGGAACTTCGTGTTTTTGAAACATCGATGCCTGGACAAATTCCACTGAAAAGGCAAACGGGTTCAGAAGCTCCAGAGGGAGAGCGAGCACACCCAATCACATGTGCTTGTTTCCCTTGGAAAATAACCCAGAAATACCACAAGGATGAACTTTCACCCCTGAGCAGCTTGACGGATGTTCCCAAAGAAGCAAACAGAGCTTCAGCAAAAAATCCATAAATGCAAATTTAGCCCCAATGAGCAATAGCGAGCGACAGACTCACCTTGGTGACTACAGGCATGGAGGGGAGGAGTGGAGGGCTCCAAGGGCTGAAACACAAGACCAAGGAGAGGTTTTATATACACGGTTACCTTAAGCAGCTCTACTCCAGAAGCACTCCTAAGCCAAATGCCCGTGTCAGGGAGCATTATTCCAGGGATTTCACGCTCCTGACTTGCAGCTTTGGAGTCCAGGGCACTGCCTCTGACAGAAACAGGAGCTTTCCTGAAGAGCTTTACAGAACAGCATCAGCACAGGGCTGTTGGGATCGGAGGATCCAGGGAAGCTCTGACAGTCCTGGCTGTTCCTCCCCACCGCGTCTCTGCCCTCCTGTGCGGCACCACCACCGCAGGGACGGCGCAGAGCGCTCCGCGGGATCCCGCGGGATCCCAGCATGGATAAGGCTGGAAGCGGGGGCCCCTGCGGCCTGCGCAGCGCTGGCTCCGGGCGGATGCACGTGCAGGGATTCCTGGCAGTGGGAGCGGGCAGGGGAGCAGCCCTATCCCGTCCCCAGGTGCCTCCGCTCCGGGAGCGCTGCCCAAGCCAGGACTGCGGCCCGGGGAGGCTCTGTCTGGTTCTCCGACGTGGCCCTGGTTACCTGCAGGCCGAACCCCAGGGTGATGCCGCAGCCCCTTCCCCAAGGCAGGCTGCACATCCCTCGGCAAGGCTTCCTTCCCGCTCTCCGGCACGATGCGGATCCCGTCTGCTCCCACGGGATCCCCCGCCTGGATCCCCTCCTGCTCGCGCCCACGCGCGGGCGCCACGCGGACCCCGGCCCACCGGATCCCAGCGCCTCGGCAGCCGGGAGCCTCCCGGCGCTGCTCCGGGAGCCCGTGCGGCACAGAGCCCTTCCCGGGGAGCTGCGCAGGCCGGACGGGCCCCATCCAGCCGAGACACCCCCTCCCAAACAGGGAGCCCCGGGCAGGGCAGGGCAGGACCCCCCCCCACCACCACCACGCGGGGCCGCTCTCACCGCTCCGGGGCCGGTCTCCCCGCTCCGGGGCCGCTCTCCCCGCTCCGGGGCCGGTCTCGCCGCTCCGGGGCCGCTCTCGCCGCTCCGGGGCCGGTCTCGCCGCTCCGGGGCCCGGCGGCCGCGCCGGCCTCGCTGGGCGCCCCGCTCCCGCTCCCGCTCCCGCCGCCTCCGCCGCTGCCACGGCACCGCCGCCCGCCCACGTGACCCGCAGGAAATGTAGGGGCGGGGGGCCGCCCGCCGCACGTCGCCACCGCGCGCCCATTGGGCGGCGGCGGCGCCAGGGGGCGGGGCCAGGGGCGCCGCGGCCACGCCCCGCTG